>WNWK01007180.1:22500-96840 GCA_009830355.1 Cherax destructor | reverse complement strand
TTCAGTTTTCTTGTCACTGTAAGTTCCTTGTATGTTGTTGCAAATGGTTCTGCAAATAGGTCGTTACTGGAGTCTCAACGGCCCAAGGACGTATAAAATATAGGAGCAGCCTTGTTGCTGCTGCCTGCTGATCAACTTGAATTGTAAATATCGAGATTCAAAACCTGGTCATCGGTTGTGCAAGCCTCCAGGATGCAACGTCCCAACAATTCCAGGAACAGCTTCGAAAATTGACCACTGTCTGGAAAACCTTCCAGCTCCTGCCCCCAACATCTTGCTCCTGGGGACTTCAACCTAAGGCACCTAAAAATGGAGGAATATTGTAAATAATGAGGTAGCAGGGATAAAACCAGGAGGCAGCTCAGATGAAAACTCGCACACACACGAGCTTTTAAATCTCTGCACCAAATTGCCACCTTAAACCAGCAAATAATAAAGCCTACAAGATTGAGAATACGCTGTACCTCATCTTCATCAACAATGATGATCTGATACGAAATGTCATCATATCAAAACAATATACAGTGGACCCTCGGTTAACGAATACCCCGGAAATCGTGCAAATATGTAAGTATAATTTTGTAAGTTCTGGTGGAAGTGTATTTTTGGGGTCTGAAATAGACTAACCTACGTGAAATTTTTCCTTAAGGGAGTAAATTCGTTCGGTAATGGCACTTGAGCAGACTTCAGGAGTGAAGTTTTTACGAAACTCGGGGGTCCACTGTACTCAGATCACAATATAATAGAGGTCCAGACATGCATGAGGGAAGCCCCAGACCGACAAAATGCGATCAGTCGCGATGGAGCCTTCTCCAAATTCAACTTCAATAACAAAAACATAAGGTGGGACCAAGTAAACCAAGTCCTAAATGATATAAACTGGGAAGATAGCCTAAGCATCTCAGATCCTAACCTATGTCTAGAACAAATTAACTCTGTGGCACTCCCTATACAGGCGAAGGCAAAGAATAACAGAGCGGCTACAAGAGGCCGATATAACTGAAATACGTAGGGAGACACTGGTCAGAGAAATAGCAAACATCCAACTATAACTAAAGGAATCTTACAGGAATCAAGAAACGTGGGAAGAACTAAAAGCCATAAATGAAATCGAAAGAAACCCAAAGTATTTCTTTTCTTATGCCAAATCAAAGTCGAGAACAACATCCAGTATTGGGCGCCTACTTAAACGGGATGGGTCCTACACAGATGACAGCAAAAAAATATATCTTTAAACGTATAAGAGAAAATTTTAGAAAGGACTTAATTTTAGATGAGTTCTTGCTAATTGACCAGTTTTACGTAATCGGCACGACATATATATATATATATATATATATATATATATATATATATATATATATATATATATATATATATATATATATATATATATATATATAGATATATATATATATATATATATATATATATAGTATATATATATATATATATATATATATATATATATATATATATATATATATATATATATATATATATATATGCAGAGGTCTGATGGAAGTCAAAAGCGTCCTGATGGAGCCACTATGCTACCCTGGAAGGATGGTAAGCAGATTGCTTGGGACTACACCTGTGCTGCCACAATGGCAGACACCTACTTGCAATACTCCGTAGCCGAAGGCTTTCCCCCTTGCTATAACTTCATCCCAATAGGGTCGGAAACCCATGGAGCATGGGGCAAGTGTGCTCTAAAGTTTCTCAAGGAGCTGGGTGAAAAACTCATCATAGAAACCAAGGACCAAAGGGCGACCAGCTTTCTAAAATTTTCTCTTATACGTTTAAAGATATATTTTTTCATTTATGTTTATGTAAGAATTTATAATTTTGTACCAAGAAAAACTTTGAAAACCTACCTAACCTTATTACAACAAGCGCAATTTAATTTAGCCTAACCCAACTAAATATATTTTAGATACGTTAATATTATTTAATAATAAACAAACACAATGAAATATATTTTTTTCGTTAGGTTCAGAATGATTTTGGCGAAATTATTGCATACAAAAATTTTCACTTGTCTTATATGGCAAGGTGAGCGTTGCTATTTAAGCCAAAATAGCAAGTTTTACCTAATCGGCACGACATATATATATATTATTGTAACCACGAACGAGTGGTTTTGATCAATAACTACACTGCACTAGCCAGGGGTCGAACCCATTATGTGGGTTCGACCCTTGGCTTGTGCAGTGTAGTTATTGATCAATACCACTCGTTCGTGGTTACAATAATATAATACTGCTTGTTGAGCTAGTACACCAAACAGGGAGGAGAATGAAATTAGCTTAGAGGCGTCCACACCACCATATGTCCTTGGGTAGCAAGTACAACATTCAGTCGTACTGGATGCGCTACTCTTAAGATTGTGTGGTTCACTGGACTAGAGCGTCATGTGTTTTTGCTCACCAGGAGGCGGACCAAAGCATCATGGGTTCGACCCTTGGCTAGTGCAGTGTAGTTATTGATCAATACCACTCGTTCGTGGTTACAGTAATATAATACTGCTTGTTGAGCTAGTACACCAAACAGGGAGGAGAATGAAATTAGCTTAGATGCGTCCACACCACCGTATGTCCTTGGGTAGCGCGTACAACATTCAGTCCTACTGGATGCGCTACTCTTAAGATTGTGTGGTTCACTGGACTAGAGCGTTATGTGTTTTTGCTCACCATGAGGCGGGTCAAAGCATCATGGGTTCGACCCATGGCTAGTGCAGTGTAATTATTGATATATATATATATATATATATATATATATATATATATATATATATATATATATATATATATATATATATATATATATATATATATATATATATATATATATATATATATGAGAGTGTATGTGTGTGTATTCACCTAGTTGTACTCACCTAGTTGTTGTTGCAGGGGTCGAGTCACATCTCTTGGCCACGCCTTTTCTCTGACCGCTACTCGGTTACTCTTCCCGCTCCATGAGCTTTATCATACCTCTTCTTAAATCTATGTATGGATTTTGCCTCCACTACATCACTTCCATGACTATTCCACTTCCTTACAGCTTTGTGACTGAAGAAATACTTCCTAACATCCCTGTGATTCATCTGAGTCTTCAACATCCAACTGTGTCCCCTTGTTGCTGTGTCCCATCTCTGGAACATTCTGTCTCTGTCCACCTTGTCAATTCCTCTCAGTTTTTTATATGTCGTTATCATGTCCTCCCTATCTCTCCTGTCCTCCAGTGTCGTCAGGTCAATTTCCCTTAACCTCTCCTTGTATGACATACTCCTTAGCTCTGGGACTAGTCTTGTTGCAAACCTTTGCATTTTCTCTAGTTTCTTTATGTGCTTGGTTACGTGTGGGTTCCAAACTGGTGCTGCATACTCCAGTATGGGCCTAACGTACACAGTGTACAGGGTCCTGAACGATTCCTTATTAAGATGTCGGAATGCTGTTCTTAGGTTTGCTAGGCGCCCGTATGCTGCAGCAGTTATTTGGTTGATGTGCGCCTCAGGAGATGTGCCCAGTGTTATACTCACCCCAAGATCCTTTTCCTTGAGTGAGGTTTGTAGTCTCTGTCTCCCCTAGACTGTACTCCGTCTGCGGTCGTCTTTGCCCTTCCCCAATCTTCATGACTTTGCACTTGGTGGGGTTGAACTCCAGGAGCCAATTGCTGGACCAGGCTTTCAGCTTGTCCAGATCCCTTTGTAGTTCTGCCTGGTCCTCGTCCGATTGAATTCTTCTCATCAACTTCACATCATCTGCAAACAGTGACACTTCGGAGTCTATTCCTTCCGTCAGTGTGTGTGTGTGTGTACTCACCTAGTTGTACTCACCTATTTGTGGTTGCAGGGGTCGAGACTCACCTCCTGGCCCCGCCTCTTCACTAACCGCTCTCCCTATTCCATGAGCTTTATCATACCTCGTCTTAAAACTTTGTACGGTTCCTGCCTCCACTACATCACATCAGGTTTGCAGTCTCTGGCCCCCTAGACTGTACTCCGTCTGCGGTCTTCTTTGCCCTTCCCCAATCTTCATGACTTTGCACTTGGTGGGGTTGACCTCCAGGAGCCAATCGCTGGACCAGGCTTGCAGCCTGTCCAGATCCCTCTGTAGTTCTGCCTGGTCCTCGTCCGATTGAATTCTTCACATCAACTTCACATCATCTGCAAACAGGGACACTTCGGAGTCTATTCCTTCCGTCATGTCGTTCACAAATACCAGAAACAGCACCAGTCCTAGAACTGACCCCTGTGGAACCCCACTCGTCACCGGTTTCCACTCTGACACCTCGCCACGAACCATGACACGCTGCTGTCTTCCTGACAGGTATTCCCTGATCCATTGTAGTGCCTTCCCTGTTATCCCTGCCTGGTCCTCCAGCTTCTGCACTACTATCTTGTGTGGAACTGTGTCAAACGCCTTCTTACAGTCCAAGAATATGCAATCTACCCACCCCTCTCTCTCTTGTCTTACTGCTGTCACCCTGTCATAGAACTCCAGTAGGTTTGTGACACAGGATTTCCCGTCCCTGAAACCGTGTTGGCCGTCGTTGATAAGCTCATTCCTTTCTAGGTGCTCGACCACTCTTCTGATAATCATCTAAATGATCTTGCATACTATACATGTCAGTGACACTGGTCTGTAGTCTAGTGCTACGTTCCTGTCTCCTTTTTTAAAAATTGGAACTACATTTGCTGTCTTCCATACCTCAGGTAGTTGCCCTGTTTCGATAGACGTGTTGAAGATTGTTGTTAGGGGTACACATAGCTCCTCTGCTCCCTCTCTCAGGACCCATGGAGAGATGTTATCCGGCCCCATCGCCTTTGAGGTATCCAGCTCTCTTAGTAGCCACTTCACTTCCTCCTCAGTTGTGTGTATTGTGTCCAGCACCTGATGTTGTACCCTACCTCTCCTCCTTTCTGGAGGCCCTTCTATCTCCTCTGTGAACACCTCTTTGAATCTCATGTTGAGCTCCTCACACACTTCGCGGTCATTTCTTGTGACCTCCTCTCCTTCCTTCCTCAGCCTGATCACCTTGTCCTTGACTGTTGTTATCCTCCTGATGTGGCTGTACAACAGCTTCGGGTCAGATTTGGCTTTCGCTGCAATGTCATTCTCATACTGTCGTTGGGCCTCCCTTCTTACCTGTGCATATTCGTTTCTAGCTCTACGACTGCTCTCCTTATTTTCCTGGGTCCTTTGCCTTCTATACTTCTTCCATTCCCTAGCACACTTGGTTTTGGCCTCCCTGCACCTTTGGGTGAACCACGGGCTCATCCTGGATTTTTCGTTGTTTCTGTTTCCCTTGGGTACAAACCTCTCCTCAGCTTCCTTGCATATTGTTGTCACATATTCTATCATCTCGTTTACTGATTTCCCTTCCAGTTCTCTGTCCCACTGAATCCCGTTTAGGAAGTTATTCATGCCCGCATAGTCCTCTTTCTTGTAGTTTGGCTTTATTCTTCTGGCCCTATCTGCCTCCTCCTCCACCTGTAACTCTACTGTGTAATCAAAGCTTAAAACCATATGATCACTGGCCTCAAGGGAACTTTCATGTGTGATGTCCTCAATATCTGCACTACTCAAGGTGAATACTAGGTCCAGTCTCGCTGGTTCATCCCCTCCTCTCTCCCTGGTAGTATCCCTTACGTGTTGGTACATGAAGTTTTCCAGTACCACCTCCATCATCTTAGCCCTCCATGTATCTTGGCCCCCATGTGGCTCCAAGTTCTCCCAGTCTATTTCCTTGTGGTTGAAGTCACCCATGATCAGTAGCTTTGCCCTGCTCGCATGAGTCCTTCTGGCTACTTCAGCCAGTGTGTCAACCATCGCTCTATTACTCTCATCATACTGTTGCCTTGGCCTCCTGCTGTTCTGTGGTGGATTATACATCACGGCAATTACCACCTTGGGACCTCCAGACTGTAGCATTCCTACTATGTAATCTCCTGCTTCTCCTCTGTCTCCTCTCTCCAGATCATCAAAATCCCATCGGTTTTTGATCAGCAGTGCCACTCCTCCACCCCCTCTGTTCCCTCTGTCTTTCCTCAGGATCTGGTATCCCATTGGAAAGATGACATCTGTTATCACACCTGTGAGCTTGGTTTCTGTGAGAGCTATTATGTCCGGTGGTGCCTCTTTGACTCTTTTGTGCCACTCCTCCCACTTATTTGTTATTCCATCAGCATTGGTGTACCATACCTTCAGTTGCCTCTCTAACACTGTGTTTTGGGGGGTCTGTGAGGATGGGGGACCTGGCGGTGGACTGTGGGATTCTATAGTGGAGTGTTGGGTTGGGGGTGTGAGTGTGGGTTGTAGTTTGTGTTGGGATAGTGTGCTTGGTTGTTGGGTGTTGGGGGTTGTTCTGTGTGTGCTTGCTCTTGTTGCTCTGCCCTGCTCATGGTTGTCCTCTGCTGATTCTGTCCTTGTCTCTCCTTCTAGCTCCTTTCGCCTTTGTGTCCTGTCCCTCAGCTGCTGTCGTTCTGTTTTTGTTCTGTCTCGGTCTAGGAACTCCCTCTTGTATTCTTCCGTTTCCTTCAATTGTGGTTTCTCTTGGAGGATTCTGTCCCGCACTGTTTCTGTCCTGAGATTCAGCTTGAGTGGTCGATTTCTTCCCTTCGAGTACCCCCCTATTCTCTGAAAATTTACAATCTCGGACATGTCTTCCTCTATTTCTTTGAGGATGTTCTCAATCTCCTTTCTTTCTGCCTGCCGTCTTTCAGTGTGTGTCCTTCCCTTGCTCTCCTTCAGTCTATGAATAAACACTGCCTTTGCCCTCTCCTCCTCCCATTGCCTTTCCCTCTGCGACTCTGGTTCCTGTCTGTATATGGCCATTTTCTCCCTTTTTTTCCTGTAGCTCTTGGTGGCATGATCGTGCCTCTGCTTTTGCCCTATTCCCCTCTCCACCTGCTCCCAGCTGCTCACCCCCGTCACTTCTTGGCCCTGCTTGGTAGGCAGATACGGCCGTAGCGTAAGTTATATCTCCTTCCTTCCCGATGGGCCCCCTGATGCTGTGTCTTTTCTGGTCAACACCCCTGTAACTTGCTTCAGCCTGTTTACCTCATCTTCTAGGACTTTATCCTGGCTACTGCAACTTCGACTTTTGACTCCCAATTCTTCTTCTCCTCCTCCAACCTCTTTTACAATTTCACAGAAAGCTCTGTCTCCATTTTTGCAGAAAGCTCTCCTAGGTTTCTCTACCACTCTTGTTCCATCCTTTTGCACTGCTCTTCCATCCATTCATCCTTACCAGGACCATTCTCCTCTGGTCCCTGGGTCCTTCGAGTCCCTACCATTTTGGGGGGGGGGAGAGAGTGAAAGAGAAAGGGGAGAGGTAGAGAAAGAGATAGAGAGAGAGGGATTAGGGGACAAGAGGGAGAAGGGAGGAGGGTAGAGAAAGAGTGGTATGAAGAGAGAGAGGGAGAGAGGGGAGAGAGAGAGATGGGGAGAGAGAGAGAGATGGGGAGAGGGAGAGAGAGAGAGAGAGAGAGAGATGGGGAGAGAGAGAGAGAGAGAGATGGGGAGAGAGAGAGAAAGAGAATGAGAAGAGATGGGGAGAGAGAGAGAGATGGGGAGATAGAGAGATGGAGAGAGAGATGAAGATAGAGAGGGAGAGAGAGATGGAGAGAGAAAGAGAGAGGTAGGTTAGGGGATTTTAGGGGATAAGGGATGTGGGTGGGCCAGGATGTATGGAGGGGAGGGGAGGGGGTGGGGGGGTGGAGACTGGGTCTCAACCGTCTTGTGTCTCAAAAATACTTGTCTGTCCTCACTGTACTCACCTAGTTGTACTCACCTAGTTGTGGTTGCAGGGGTCGAGTCATAGCTCCTGGCCCCGCCTCTTCACTGGCCGCTACTGGGTCACTCTCCCTGCGCCATGAGCTTTATCATACCTCTTATTAAAGCTATGTATGGAGCCTGCCTCCACTACGTCACTTCCTAAACTATTCCACTTCCCGACCACTCTGTGACTGAAGAAATACTTCCTAACATCTCTGTGATTCATCTGAGTCTTCAACTTCCAACTGTGTCCCCTTGTTGCTGTGTCCCATCTCTGGAACATTCTGTCTCTGTCCACTTTGTCAATTCCTCTCAGTATCTTATATGTTGTTATCATGTCCCCCCTATCTCTCCTGTCCTCCAGTGTCGTCAGGTCGATTTCCCTTAACCTCTCCTCGTAGGACATACCCCTTAGCTCCGGGACTAGTCTTGTTGCAAACCTTTGCCCTTTCTCGAGCTTCTTCACGTGCTTGGCTAGGTGTGGGTTCCAAAATGGTGCTGCATACTCTAGTATGGGCCTAACGTACACAGTGTACAGGGTCCTGAACGATTCTTTATTAAGATGTCGGAATGCTGTTCTTAGGTTTGCTAGGCGCCCATATGCTGCAGCAGTTATTTGGTTGATGTGCGCCTCAGGAGATGTACCTGGTGTTATACTCACCCCAAGGTCTTTTTCCTTGATTGAGGTTTGCAGTCTCTGGCCCCTAGGCTGTACTCCGTCTGCGGTCTTCTTTGCCCTTCCCCAATCTTCATGACTTTGCACTTGGTGGGGTTGAACTCCAGGAGCCAATTGCTGGACCAGGCTTGCAGCCTGTCCAGATCCCTTTGTAGTTCTGCCTGGTCCTCGTCCGACTGAATTCTTCTCATCAACTTCACATCATCTGCAAACAGGGACACTTCGGAGTCTATTCCTTCCGTCATGTCGTTCACAAATACCAGAAACAGCACTGGTCCCAGGACTGACCCCTGTGGAACCCCGCTCGTCACCGGCGCCCACTCTGACACCTCACCACGTACCATGACTCGCTGCTGTCTTCCTGACAGGTATTCCCTGATCCATTGTAGTGCCTTCCCTGTTACCCCTGCCTGGTCCTCCAACTTTTGCACTAATCTCTTGTGTGGAACTGTGTCAAACGCCTTCTTACAGTCCAAGAATATGCAATCTACCCACCCCTCCCTCTCTTGTCTTATTGCTGTCACCCTGTCGTAGAACTCCAGTAGGTTTGTGACACAGGATTTCCCGTCCCTAAAACCGTGTTGGCCGTCGTTGATAAGCTCATTCCTTTCTAGGTGCTCCACCACTCTTCTCCTGACTATCTTCTCCATGACCTTGCATGCTATACATGTCAGTGACACTGGTCTGTAGTTTAGTGCTACGTTCCTGTCTCCTTTTTTAAAAATTGGAACTACATTTGCTGTCTTCCATACCTCAGGTAGTCGCCCTGTTTCGATAGATGTGTTGAAGATCATTGTTAGGGGTACACATAGCTCCTCTGCTCCCTCTCTCAGGACCCATGGAGAGATGTTATCCGGCCCCATCGCCTTTGAGGTATCTAGCTCGCTTAGTAACCTCTTCACATCCTCCTCAGTTGTGTGTATTGTGTCCAGTACCTGATGGTGTACCCTACCTCTCCTCCTTTCTGGAGTCCCTTCTATCTCCTCTGTGAACACTTCTTTGAATCTCATGTTGAGCTCCTCACACACTTCCCGGTCATTTCTTGTGACCTTCCCTCCTACCTTCCTCAGCCTGATCACCTGGTCCTGACTGTTGTTCTCCTCCTGATGTGGCTGTACAGCTGTGTTAGTTACCATTTTGTCCTAGGCACATGTCGATTAGACACTAGGCCTGTTGTATGTATGTGTGTGTGTGTGTGTAACGAAACACTTCGAAATGTTTCGGCCCCGCCGGGAATTGAACCCGGGCCCTCCGTGCGTGAAGCAAGAGCGCTAGCCAACATGCCATCGGGGCGTGTGTGCGTGTGTGTGTGTGTGCACGCGTGCCTGGTGTTCAGTTTAGTGCACAAGCCTACCTTAATTTAGCAATAATATATGTCCCTCTAAGTCCTGGGTTCTCTACGTATGCTGCTATGTGTGTGTTGGTTACCATTTAGTCCTAGGCACATGTCGATTAGACACTAGGCCAGTTGTATATGCATGCGTGTGTGTCAGTGTGTGTGTCAATGTGTGTGTGTGTGTGTGTGTGTATATGTGTGTCTGTGTGTATGTGTGTCAGTATGTGTGTCAATGCGTGTGTGTTTGTGTGTGTGTGTCACTGTAAGCTCAGTGATAGTTCATAGGGTATAACCGTTCTGCTCACGTGACCAGCCGTTGCAACCGTTAGCCCAATGTCAAAGGTCACCCATGTCAAAGGTCAATACTTTGAACGATTGAGCCCTGCTCGGGGCAGGGCAGTTACCATCGAGACACCGTGTAGGGATAGACCAGGCTTACGGCTCTGAGAATTCCACCTGTCTAATATACCAAGTTACCATCCCAAACTCGTCTGTTCATTACCCAATCTACGAAAGAACCTCCACGCAACAAATGGTGGCAGCTTGTGGGCGCAGATTTTGAGTATTTTGAGCAGATTTGAGAGAAGAAGCAGCCGGTGTGAGAGTGTGCCGCCGCGGGCGTCAATATCAGCCGCCGCCAGCGACTCACCTTCCCCTCACCCGTGACGTCACCCATCCAAGACTCTTCTGAAGCAGTGTCTCCAGTCTTCTGGCTTCTAATTGCAAGTAAACCTTCGAAGAGTTGATCTGGGTTTTGCAATTAAGCCAAAAAGTAAGCCAGTTTATGGGATAGAGCCTAAGCCAAGCCTGCAGTCATCCAGTCTGTCTCTTGTCATCCATCCTGCATCTCACTGCTGTGTGCAAGTAATAGCATTCAGGTCCACCAGTCCAGAGGGCTTAAGCCAGCTTCTTCAGGAAAGCCAGACATACAAGTAAGCCAGTTCCAGCAAAGCCAGTTCCGAAGTATTGTCTCCCATCGCTCTGTGCTACCAGTTGGACTATTGTCAGAGTGATATTCATCATTCCAGAGGTTTATTGTGATACAAGCCACCTGGGTTAGTGAGAACAAGTGAGTCCGAGTCGAGGCGTCGTGACGTCATCTACCACCGACCAGAGAGTCGAGGCGTCGTGACGTCACGTCACCCAGGGCGCTCACCACTCACGCTGGAGTACTGCCACACCTCCACCACCCACCCACTACTCCTCAAAAAGTTCTCACTTGTGAGACTATTTTCAACCCTTATTGGGTTCCCAGCGTCATTATTTCGGCTCAGGTGCGAGGTGAAGACCCGGAGAGAGTGTTTTAGCGCCTCCATTAAGGCCTGGCACTTGAGTCCATCGATGCGCTACTTCTTCAAGAGTCGCCAGCAGCAGTACAACCTAGGAATCAAATTCTTCTCCTCCATCCTCTACATTCGCCATTCATTTATCAACAGTAGAGAGACTATTCTGTATAGACATTCGTGTGTGTGAGACATTTAAGCAGTGAATTTTCTTAGTGACATTTAAAGACTTGTATTTTCAGCTTGTATCGGAGATTTGCTGGAGTGATGCGGAATGTGAAGTTCAGATTAGTTCTTGTAGATAGTATGTGTTCTATTTGTTAACGTTGCCGAGCGGTCAAGACACTAGTATTGCTGTCACTCCTGTCTGGAATTCAGCCCCTACAATATCTTGCATGCAAGATAGCGTTCAGATGCCTAGGGTGCCGGAGGTATCCCGGACCGCCTTGAGTACTGAGTATATCCTTGCAATGTTGTTAGTTCAAGTAGTAGTTCCTCTCCAGGGGACGCTTTGTTGAAGAAAGACTACTTGAATGAGTTATAGCATCTCTCACTGATGCAAAAGCAATTACAGAAAGCCGTTTCTGTTGCTAGTGTATTCACTAGAGTGCCAGTTGTTGTCCCTTGTGTTCCAGATAGTGATCTTTCCAGTTGACAGTAATTCTTTTGCAGAATAAAGTGTCGAGTAATTATTACCTGCAGTAAGAGATAGTGAGAGCCGTTCTCCTTTGCTCATACTTTGTGTTATTGAGCTAACTATTTCAGCCGGGGAGAGATCCATCCACTCCACCGAGCCTGTTCATTCCTTCAGTAGGAAAGTGATTATAAGTTAATCAACTCTACCAAGTTGTTCATTCCTTCAGTAGGAAAGTGATCATAAGTCGTGAGCTAAAGATAGAAAATTATAAAATCCAGTTTAGAACTGAAGTTATTGACTGTGTTTTGTTATCAGATTTCCAGTATCTAGTAAAATTTTAATGTGTTCACGTTCTCTCCGAGTTCTAAGAATTAACAGTATAGATTTGAGTGCACCAGATCTACCTTGTCTGTTAATCACTACCTTCTTGTAAATATATTTCCTCAGAATTCGTAGATCACATGAAGACGATTCGATCGATCGACATATATTAATTTTCTTTCTCTTTTATCATGATTTTCTAGAAATGAGCTCATTTAGTTATTTAATTCTTTATGTATCATGATATATCATATAGTAAAGTAGATTGTTTTCCATCACGATAAGATCTATGTGAAGTATAAGATTCAACTGTTGTGTACTTTGATATTGTATAGAATCAGCTCAGAGTTGTACGCCTGTTGTCTTTAGTTTGTATAAGGGTATGTCGAGACGACATACGTACCGTAGCTGAGCTGTCACTGTAAGCTCAGTGATAGTTCATAGGGTATAACCGTTCTGCTCACGTGACCAGCCGTTGCAACCGTTAGCCCAATGTCAAAGGTCACCCATGTCAAAGGTCAATACTTTGAACGATTGAGCCCTGCTCGGGGCAGGGCAGTTACCATCGAGACACCGTGTAGGGATAGACCAGGCTTATGGCTCTGAGAATTCCACCTGTCTAATATACCAAGTTACCATCCCAAACTCGTCTGTTCATTACCCAATCTACGAAAGAACCTCCACGCAACATATGTGTGTGCGTGCCTGGTGTTCAGTGTAGTGCACAAGCCTACCTTAATTTAGCAATAATATAAATCTCTCTAAGTCCTGGGTTCTCTACGTATGCTGCTATGTGTATGTATTGTGTGTGTGTATGGTGTGTGCATGTGTGTGTGTGGGAGGGTTAGGGGGTACAAGGGGGGAGGGGGAAGGGAAGTGCGGGGAGAAGCAAGAGAAGAGATGGGTTGGAGGAATAGAAGGAGGATGAAGACGGGAAAGTGGAGAGAGAGAGAGAGTGTGTGAGATAGTGTGAGTGTGTGAGTGAGTGTGAGAGATTGAATGTGAGAGAGTGTGTGTGTGAGAGAGTGTGAGAGTGAGAGTGTAAGAGAGAGAGAGAGAACGAGGGGGGGAAGAGGAGGGGGAGAGAGGTGGTAGAAAATTGAAAGAGGGAGATAGAGAGAGAGGTAGAAAGTAGAAGATGGAAATAGAATGAGGGAGATAGAGAGAGAGAGAGGGAGATAGAGATAGAAAGAGGGAGAGAGAGATAGCAAGAGAGAGAGGAGCGGGGGAGCAGGGAATGGGGGTTAGTGGTCAGGTTCAATAGCCCTAACTGTTCATGTGAGTGAGTGTGTGTGTGTGCATGTGTGTGTACCTGTCCTCACTACCTTGATTTAATTAAAATATTTCACTCTGACTTGCTGGGTTATTCTAGGCTCCCTACACGTATGCTGCTGTGTGATAGCCTATCACTGTACTCGTGTATACCTGAATAACTTTACTTACTTATTGAATAAACAATGTTAGAGTATTCTAGTGATCTTAGCGCCTGTGCGCGCGCACTTATCTGCCTCGTGGTCCTACTTAAACCTCCACAGTTCCTTTCTATTAAGTGTTAAATGCCCTAGGAATGATAGTCAGCTCTCCGGAGCAGGGATATTGACCTTCAGCTATCAGTAATTCAGGGCCGGACTCAGCCCCCCCATACAACCACAAAGAGACTCTGTACTTTACTCTGGCTGAAGCTGACGTCTGGCACCCTCATGCGCAATGCTTCACGATGCACGATGCTTCGCGTTTTGGCTTCACGATTGGCTCTTGCTTCCTCTTCTGTTTCTTCGAAACTATATTTCCTGTATACACTTGGCACTAACTCGACTATCCTTATATCATTAACTTCCTGGCTTGGTCGCACTTATTCTGGATTGAATTTTGGTATTGGGATGTGGCAATACTACCTGCCTCTCCCTCGGCCTACGGTCTTCCCCTCTCTTTCGTGGCACTGATTTCATATTATTTTATGTAACTGTGACCTTCACCTCCTTTTTCTGATTGGGTCAGGTCGTGTATCACTTCTCAGGTTGTTCACTGACACTGTCAACTTCCGGCAATCCTAGTAATGGCTTTGGTGGGCAAGAAAACTACTAAACATTCGCGAGCGCAAACGATCCTGTTACTCCCGCGACGTGTGTGTGTGTGTGTACTCACCTAGTTGTGGTTGCAGGGGTCGATTCATAGCTCCTGGCCCCGCCGTGTGTGTGTAAACATTATCTTTCAGTTTACTGTAGGATTCGAACCTACACACTCCGCATCATAATGTTTGTAAATAATTTCGCCTGTTTGCGAATTGTTAAGCATATGCAGTTGACCCTTGAACAAGACAGGTTTGAAATGCAAGGGTCCACTTATATGCGGATTATTTTCAATAAATATATTGGATTTTTTTTGTTGATTTGCGTCTGAAAAAAAATTAAGAAAAAGCTATGTCATTAATGCATCAAATATATGTAGATACTAGTTTATTTTATCATATACTACCATAAAATATACACAAATCTAATATGAAAAGTTTAAATTTATCAAAACTTATCAACACACAAACAATTACAATGATATAAGATGGCAGACACCACTTCCACGAGCCCTCCTAGGGCGGGGAAGGTGCCAGAGCCAGAGCTTGCTACCACCTTCAGCTCACGAGACTGCCATTCCCACGAGCACCCCTGGGGCGGGGAAGATGGCAGACCAGAGGCCTAGCTTCTCCCTACGAGCCCCGTGAGGGCGGGGAATGGTGCTAGGCCTGGGGACAGTTGGTCCCAGAAGATGAGAGGGTACTTGTACTTCCTCCCATGGGAGACATAGGTCTCAGATATTCCCACGACAGGGAGCCCAGGCAGGGTCACCATCTGGAAAAGACCCTGGCTGGGAGAGTACCGGCGAATCAAGAAGAAGAAACAATATCAAATCGTACATGTTCCATTTGAAATCAAGAGAAATGTAAACAAAAGTAAAGATGCAAAAATATAATAATAATATAACACAAGAAAAACTTTATAAAGCACACATGTTTCAATGTGCATGGATGTAGTGCAGATGATAAAGAGATGATTTCAATGTTATGAATGAAAAGAAGTTGGATGTCCTAGCTCTAAGCGAAACAAAGCTGAAGGGAGTAGGGGAGTTTCAGTGGGAAGAAATAAATGGGATTAATTCAGGAGTATCTGAGAGAGTTAGAGCTATGGAAGGGGTGTTAAAAATGTTGAAGGACCAATTATGGAATGAGAAGAGGGAATATAAATGTATAAATTCAAGGATTATTTGGATTAAAGAAAGAGTTGCATGCGAAAAGTGGGTTATAATAAGTGTGTATGCACCTGGTGAAGAGAGGAGTGTAGAGAAGAGAAAAGTGTAGAGAAAAGAGAGAGATTTTGGGAGATGTTAAGCGAGTGTTTAGGAACTTTTGAACGAAGTGAGAGAGTAATTTTGGTAGTGGACATAAATGCTAAAGTGGGAGAAACAGTTAGATAGGGTGTTGTAGGTAAGTTTGGGGTGCCAGGTGTAAATTTTAATGGGGGCTTCTTTGACTGAACTTTGTATAGAAAGGGGTTTCGTAATAGGAAATACATATTTAAAAAAAAAAGGATAAATAAGTATACAAGATATGATATAGGGCGTAATGACATTAGTTTGCTGGACTACGTATTGGAAGATAAAAGACTGATGGGTAGACTTCAGGATGTGCATGTTTATAGAGGGGCTAAAAGTATATCAGATAATTCTTAAGTTGTAGCTATAATGAAAATTAAAAGTAGAGTGTATACAAGGAAACTGGGATCAACAAGTAAGAGAGAAGTGAAGGTTTATAAACTGAAGAAAGATGGGCAAGTGTTAGTATAGGAAATGAGACTGAAGATGTATGGGGTAGATTTAAAAATGTAGTGTTAGAGTGTTCAGCAGAAGTTTTTGGTTATAGGAAAGTGGGTGTGAGAGGGAAGAAGAGCGACTGGTGAAATGATGAGGTAAAGAGAGTATATAAGAGGTTTTTACGAAGTAGAAGTGATACAAGGATGGAGGAGTATGTGGAGAGAAAAAGAGAGGTTAAGAGAGAGGTGAAGGAATGTAAAAGGAGAGCAAATGAAACAGTGGGTGAGATGCTATCAACAAATTTTGTTGAGAATAAAAAAAAGTTTTGGAGTGAGAATAATAAGTTGAGAAAGCAAAAGAGAACGAATGGATTTGACAGTTAAAAATAGGAGAAGAGAGTTATTAGATGGAGAGTTAGAGGTATCAGGAAGATGGAGGGAATATTTTGAGGAACTGTTGAATGTTCATGAAGATAGGGAAGCTGTGATTTCGTGCACTGGGCAGGGAGGTATAACATCTTGTAGGAGTGAGGAAGAGTCAGTTATGAGTGTGGTGTGTGAGGCATTGGGTAGAATGAAAAGTGATAAAGCAGCTGGAATCGATGGGATAAAGACAGAAATTTTAAAAGCTGGTGGGGATATACTTTTGGAGTGGTTGGTGTTTTTATTTAATAAATGTATGGAAGAGGGTAAGGTATTTAGGGAATGGCAGAAAGCATGAAAAGTTCCTTTGTATAAAGGCAAAGGGGACGAAATAAGAGTGTAAAAATTATAGGGAAATAAGCCTGTTGAGTATAAGTGGTAATGTGTATGGTAGAGTTATTACTGAAAGAATTTAGAGAAAGATGGAGAGCAGGACAGCGGATGAACAAGGAGGACTTAGGAAGGGTAGAGAGTGTGTAGACCAAGTGTTTACAGTGAAACATATACGTAAACAGTATTTAGATAAGAGTAAAGAGGTTTTAGCAGCATTTATAGATTTGGAAAAGGCGTATTGTATGGTGGATAAGGGGAACAATGTGGCAGATGCTGCAAATATATGGAATAGAAGGAAGGTTACTGAAAGCAGTGAAGAGTTTCTACGAGGATAGTGAGGGTCAGGTTAGAGTCTATAGGAGAGAGGGTGATTATTTCCCAGTATAAGTAAGCCTTAGACAGGGATGTGAGATGTCAACATGGTTGTTCAACATATTTATAGATGGGGTGTAAGAGAAGTGAATGCTCGGGTGTTGGCAAGAGGTGTGGGATTAAAAGATAAAGAATTGTTACAAAAAACGCGATATCTATAGATTATAAACATCTCCAGAGAATACTAGAAAGGTGTGCCCCTCTAGCACTCAACCTGTTACTGGGTTTTTGTAACAAGTTGTCACTATACTGGTCCAGTTATCCGTTAGAGTTTATCATAAGTTTAATAGTGCTTTAGGATTGCAACTGATAGGATACTAACGAATCGAAATTAAAATTAAGATGTTTATTAACAAAGTTAAAGTTGTCTAGGTGGACAATATCAAAGTAAATGCTTTATATAATATAGGATATAGGTTCCTACACTTCTCTCGTATACAGTATAATAATGCTGAAGGCACATTTCATATCTATATGGCTCTTAAGTACCGTCTGGTAAATTGTCAGCAATTATAAAAAATAATACTAATATATACAAGTGTGTGTGGATGTGTGTACGTGTTCCAAGTTGTTCGCTATTTCTCAAGACTCGACTTAACAATGACTGACTAAACCTCCTCACATAAACTAATTTCTTGACCAACCTGTCAACCAGAACAGCTTGCTTGAACAATAAAGCAAACGATGCACTGAGCAACAATAATACAAGAAACAACACAGCATCAGTAACAAGGAGATAAAATAACGACCCTAACTGGGGACCTTCAACAGATCCTCCATAAAAGGCATACAATTCCCTTAATACTGAATCTAAGTTCAGCATAACCAAATCCCCGACTACGACGGTGCGCAGATGTCAGAACAAATTAGGTCAGAAGCTATAGCTCAGGACCTGGGTAACTTAGAGTGTCAGTATGACACACAGTAAAACATCGAAAAATCACTAAGTCTAAACTATGCTCTGACAACATATTCTACCAGAGTCTAAATAACGAACAGAGATAAGAGAGAAGGAGAGGGAGGTGTTGGTGGAACCAGCACCAGCAGAGAAGAGAGAGAGGAAGGCAAGGCGTCCCCCAACTCAGGTGCGATCACGCGACTCATCACGTGACTCTCGTGTGGACGGCCTAGCTACTCCAGCACTGAGCGAGGTACAGGCTGACACAAACAAGCGAAGTGGTAGTTAACAAGGTAGTCTGCCAATGCAGGCACCTACTCAACACTCGATGAATGAGCACAGAAAGTGTAAATGTTACATCCTACCTAATTAAATTGGGTATTTCCAAGGTATTTCCAGTTTAGCTAATACTGAAAATATCAAAAATATAAAATTATATGAAAGATAATATACATCAAGAATGCAATATGTACATTATAAACATTGGGCCCCATTCAGGGGGCGCAATAAGAATCTAACACAAAATGGAAGTTGTAACAGATGCTTTTTCCTGATAACACTGGAAGATTCTGAAGAAAAGTTGCATAGGTTGTTGACGAGTTTAGTAGGGTATGTAAAACTAAAAGTGAACATAGGAAGGAGTAAGGTGATGAGGATAACAAAACAATTATGCATTGAAAGATTGAGTGGTGCACAGAGTGAGGGAAAAGTCCATTACATAGGAGTATTGGAAGTATGAATGTATGGTGGTGGTTGTTTGTTGGTCAGTCTGCTTGTTCAGTGATGGTGGGTGTATAGTTTCTGCTAACCCCCCACCCCCCCCATTCTGCACCCAGTGCGGCTCCCATCAAATCTGTGAAAATTTGTTCCACTCCTGTCTATCATCTGTTTTGGGTCAAGTTGGTTTCAACAAGAGCTTCACTCTTGTTTAGGGTTTTAGACTCCAATTTATTCCTGCATTGTTTTGAATTTATGCAGTGTTATGTCATCTTTTAATCCTCACAATTTTTTTTAAAGGCCGTACACCCATCGTGAGTGATTTATCGAGTAATGTGAAACTATGTTTTCTTCATTTTAACCTTGATTGTCGGCTCGGGTCATCCGGTGTATGCTGGATAAAGATAAGGCAGCCTTGATCTTGCCAAGATCGGAGATGTCACCTGGACCTCTCTACCCCCTTCCACACATAGCCTTCACAGTCAGCTACACACCATTCAAGCAGCCTTCTCCCAGTTGAAACTCCACCAGCGTTCATGGTGGTTCTTGACTGGCATCTTAAGCTTCAAAAGCGTTGTGGTGGTCAGAGGATCACAGTCAATCTCTCTTCGCAAGAATCTATAGTCGTGTTGGAGACACTGCCTTCTATGTCTACAGTCACATCCATCAGTGACCTCCCCTTCTCCATGAACAACGACCCGGCGTTGCAAACCACAGTTCAGAGCTACGTGCCCAGACCATCGGCACACCACCATAAGAACATAAGAAAGGAGGAACACTGCAGCAGGCCTGTTGGCCCATACTAGGCAGGTCCTTCACAATCCGTCCCACTAACAGAATATTTGCTCAACCCAATTTTCAATGCTACCCAAGAAATAAGCTTTGACAATTCTACCCACTCATGCGCGAGTCCCACTCAAATCCAACCCCTCTCACTCATGAATTTATCCAACCTAAATTTGAAACTACCCAAGATCCTAGCTTCAATAACCCTACTAGGCAGACTGTTCCACTCATCAACTACCCTATTTCCAAACCAATACTTTCCTATATCCTTTCTAAATCTAAACTTATCTAACTTGAATCCATTATTGCGGGTTCTCTCTTGGAGAGATATCCTCAAGACCTTATTTATATCCCCTTTGTTAATACCCATTTTCCACTTGTATACCTCGATCATGTCTCCCCTCATTCTACGTCTTACAAGTGAATGTAATTTTAGGGTCTTCAATATTTCTTCGTAAGGAAGATTTCTAATGCTATGTATTAATTTAGTCATTCTACGCTGAATGTTTTCTAACGAATTTATGTCCATTCTGTAATATGGAGACCATATTATATATATTATATATTCCATATTATATATTCCATTTTTGCTTATAGTAGTCTTAATTTCATGTTTAAATGTTTTATATTCTTTACTTATTTTTATTATAATAAAATTGTTTATCTTATTATATTATTATTGAATTTTTATGTTTATATTTCCATTAGTAGGAACCGGCCTTATCAAATACTCTTTGTAGGTCTGATAGAGCTGTGCAAACCTTCACACTGTGGCTATAGTGTTATCCATGGAAGCAAAGGGAGGAATGTATGAGAGTACGTGTATACCCACACTTTTCTATGGGTGTGAAGCATGGGTGGTGAATGTTGCAACAAGGAGAGGGATGGAGGCAGTGGAGACGTCATATCTGAGACCAATGTGTGGTGTGAATATAATGCAGAGAATTCGTGGTTCGGAAATTAGAAGGAGGTGCAGGATTACCAAAACTAGTATCCAGAGGGCTGAGGAGGGGTTGTTGAAGGGGGGGATGAGCGTCTGCCGATTTATAAAAAAATTAAAATCGAAAAATTATGGAAAATAATTTTTTCTTACCAAAAAATAGTGCATAATTCTGGCAACAAGTTGATGCTATCTGCTTATTTCTATCATATTTCTAAGTATGTTTATACTAAAAAGTATTTTTTGGTTCTTGGTGTCAGCAAAAAGACGTTGGCGATTAGTCAGTTTTTTTGTTTTTTACCCCTAAAATTGCGATTTTTATTATTGTTTCACTTTAAATACACTGTATGGCAACCTCTGTGAGGAGTAGTGTGTGCGAGCAGCAACAGTCAGCTCTCAGTGGCCTTGCAGCCTCTGATAAACATGGTGGGATGTGCTGCTCTGGAAGGTGGCGCATGATTACCTAAGATTTTTACACTTGCATAATTATCAATATCTCAGGAATAAGTTATTGACATTATAATCCCACTCATGCAAAGAGTATTTATCATAGCATCATGATTCTTTCGTAGGTTATTGATGAATGATGGTTCTATCGAACTAGAGAGCGATTTTTCGATGTGTTTTATGGTTTCTTGTTAGTGATTTTTGTTTTCCCAAACAAATAAAAAAAAAAAACCACATATTTCAATAATTTGTATAATGCAATCTACTGACAGAAAGCTCAAACCTCTGTAGTTCCATAACCTAACTTTTCGTCTTTCATCTGATCTCAACCAATTGTATAGAAAGGGGGTTGCTATAAGCCCTATCAAATAGGGCATTTTTTTTTCTATATAACTCTAAGGCAAAACGTCACTAAAAACTCAGTGTCTATGTATCAAATGCTGCTTAATTCAAAGACAATATTCCCATTGAAATATTTGCAAAATAAAAAAAAAGGTCAATTCGGCTCATCCCCCCCTGAAGTGGTTGAACATTTAGAGAGGATGGAATGAAATAGAATGACTCTGAGAGCATATAAATCTGTAATGGAATGAAGGCGGGTTAGGGGTCGGCCTAGGATAAGTTGGAGGGATGGAGTTAAGGAGGTTTTGTATGCGAAGAGCTTGGACTTCCAGCTAGCTTGCATGGCGTGCTGTTGGAGTGTAAGCAAGGTAACATTTATGAAGGGATTCGGGGAAACCGGCAGGCCGGACTTGAATCCTGGAGGTATGAAGTACAGTGCCTGCACTCTGAAGGAAGTGTGTTGATATTACAGTTTTATAACTGTAGTGTAAGAGCGCGTCTGGTAAGACAGTGATGGAGTGAATGATGATGAAAGTATTTCTTCTTTTTCGGGTCAACTTGCCTTGGTGGGAAACGGCTGATGTGTTAAGAAAGAAAATAAATAATAATAATAATAATTTAATAATAATAATATTATATAATTGTACTATTATTACAGATTGCATTTGTTCCATTCGCAGTCGAGATAAATGTAAACAAACGTAAAAATGCAATATTATATCATAAATAAATATGAATTTCTTTTTCACATTATCTTTTATTTTTTGATGTATAGTGTTTGTAATATATAAAATATCATCAGAGCTTTGCATCATATAAGACAAAACATATAACATCATCAGTGTTTTGCATCATATAAGACAAAACATATAACATCATCAGTGTTTTGCATCATATAAGACAATACATATAACATCATCAGTGCTTTGTATCATATAAGACAAAACATATAACATCATCAGTGCTTTGCATCATATAAGACAAAACATATAACATCATCAGTGTTGTGCATCATATAAGACAATACATATAACATCATCAGTGCTTTGCATCATATAAGACAATACATATAACATCATCAGTGCTTTGCATCATATAAGACAATACATATAACATCTTCAGTGCTTTGCATCATATAAGACAATACATATAACATCTTCAGTGCTGTGCATCATATAAGACAATACATATAACATCATCAGTGCTTTGCATCATATAAGACAATACATATACCATCTTCAGTGCTTTGTATCATATAAGACAAAACATATAACATCATCAGTGCTTTGCATCATATAAGACAATACATATAACATCTTCAGTGCTTTGCATCATATAAGACAATACATATAACATCTTCAGTGCTTTGCATCGTATAAGACAATACATATAACATCATCAGTGCTTTGTATCATATAAGACAATACATATAACATCTTCAGTGCTTTGTATCATATAAGACAATACATATAACATCTTCAGTGCTTTACATCATATAAGACAATACATATAACATCTTCAGTGCTTTGCATCATATAAGACAATACATATAACATCTTCAGTGCTTTGCATCATATAAGACAATACATATAACATCATCAGTGCTTTGCATCATATAAAACAATACATATAACATCTTCAGTGCTTTGCATCGTATAAGACAATACATATAACATCATCAGTGCTTTGTATCATATAAGACAATACATATAACATCTTCAGTGCTTTGTATCATATAAGACAATACATATAACATCTTCAGTGCTTTGCATCATATAAGACAATACATATAACATCTTCAGTGCTTTGCATCATATAAGACAATACATATAACATCTTCAGTGCTTTGCATCATATAAGACAATACATATAACATCATCAGTGCTTTGCATCGTATAAGACAATACATATAACATCTTCAGTGCTTTGTATCATATAAGACAATACATATAACATCTTCAGTGCTTTGCATCATATAAGACAATACATATAACATCTTCAGTGCTTTGCATCATATAAGACAATACATATAACATCTTCAGTGCTTTGCATCATATAAGACAATACATATAACATCATCAGTGCTTTGCATCATATAAGACAATACACATAACATCATCAGTGCTGTGCATCATATAAGACAATACATATAACATCTTCAGTGCTTTGCATCATATAAGACAATACATATGCCATCATCAGTGCTTTGCATCATATAAGACAATACATATAACATCATCAGTGCTTTGCATCATATAAGACAATACATATAACATCATCAGTGCTTTGCATCATATAAGACAATACATATAACATCATCAGTGCTTTGCATCATATAAGACAATACATATAACATCATCAGTGCTTTGCATCATATAAGACAGGTACTGACAGACAGACGATTCATCTTGTAAACAGACGACATAAACTTAGCTTAATTTATTGTAAGAATACAGTATATAATATATATATAACATACAAAATATATGTTAATTAACTGTTTATTTTATCGGTAAAGCTTCTGGTCAACAGTTGGCTATTAGGCGTTAGGTTTTTGAGGAGTCAAAAGTTATATACGGATTTTCGACTGCGCGGGGGGTGGGCGCCCCAGACCCCCGCGTTGTTCAAGGGTCAACTGTATATGTTTTACGTCATAAGGCGAACTTGCCGAATAGGCCAATCTCCCTTAAAAATTAAACATTTCCAAAAACTTCTTTTACAGAAAGTAAGATCAGGAAGAGACGGAGGTACGAAGAGAAGGAAAAAGTATCAGATAAATAACGAAATACTTGCAGGACAAGGTGGTGCCAGGAGGAGGATATACCATAAAGAATAAGAATTAGGTATCAGGTGAAGGCATGAGAATGGGAAGGTTGTACCATGAACACCGGGAGGCACCATTAGAAGCAGATACCAGGAAAAGGCAAAGGAATCAGTAGGAGAAAAGGGGTGAAGGAAATAGGGAGCAACAAAAAGACCTAAAAGAAGCCCCTTCGTAAAAAGCTAGAAGCAAAAGAAAAAAAATAGGTTAAAGAAAGAGGTACCAAATGCAGGTAACAAGAGAAGGAAAAGGGAACATTAGAAGGAAATGACTTAGCAATCATTTGGAAGAGGATATGCCTGGAGGAAAGCACAGCATCAAGAGGAGACACTAGGGAGATATAGTGTTAAAAAGAAAAAAAGGTTTATCAAGAGTTGATAGATATATCACAGAGATAAAGAGAGTCACTAGGACAAGAGGGACGTATCAAGAAGAGAAAGAGATTCTAAAACGAGAAGAAAGAAAAAGAGATACTATGAGGAGGACGATAAAGTAAAATCAGTAGGAGTTGAAGTAAGATGAAGGATGATTCCAGAATGGATAGAAAATTCCTGGATGAGACGCGAGGGAGAGGACGCCGCAAGAGGCAGAAGAGGAGGAATTCTCCAAACGAACTGAAGGACCCAAGTGCAGAAGGAAGTTCTGGATCACTCCTACAGGAAGCTCATCAAGCGGTCCATTAGGCAGAGATCTTCAGAGACCCATTATATTCTTACACTGAATGCTTCATTTGATGGTCGTCCATCCCTCTCTCTCTCTCCTCCGCCCGCTCCTTGATTCTCTTCTTATGTATCACTCTCTTGCCTCTTCTCGTTTCACTATATCATTTTAACTCTTCTTTCTTCTCACTCTTTCACAATTTGTTCTTTAAAAATGATAAATTCAAGGGAAAACAAGAACTGAATTTTGTATTTAAAAACAAGTAAATGCCTGAGGTATAGACTGAATTACTAGGATAATAGACCTACCAGTTATGTAGGATAAAACACATTGAGTTGTGCTAAATTATAACTTCCACAACCAAAGCATTCAAAAATTATATTTTGAGTCATGGTAAAACATTCTTCATAAGCCTCCTAAATCCATTTATTTTTTTATGTTTGGTACATGTTTTACGAAAGCAAAATAAACATTTATATAACGAAAGACATTCGAATGAGATTTATAAGAAAATGTGCTCTGAATCCATGAAAATTTAAACAATCATAAAAAAATCACAATTATACACATACACACACACACACAAATACACACACAAATACACACACACACACACACATACACGCCCCGATGGCATGGTGGCTAGCGCTCTTGCTTCACGCACGGAGGGCCCGGGTTCAATTCCCGGCGGGGCCGAAACATTTCGAAGTGTTTCGTTACACACACACACATACAACAGGCCTAGTGTCTAATCAACATGTGCCTAGGACAAAATGGTAACTAACTAACTAACACACACACACACACACACACACACATTCGAACTTGTTTGTATACATGAATAACATGATGGAAGCGACAGAGTCAGTGGTGTACCAGTTCAAAAACAATGTGAAACTAATGAGTAAAATAAGAGCGGACAACGACCAGGTAAGGCTACAAAGCAATCTGGACAGGCTAAAAGCCTGGTCCGAGAAAAGGCTGCTGGAGTTTAACACCACGAAGTGCAATGTTACGAAGCTTGGGGAAGGACAAAAAAGACCGTAAATGGACTACAGGCTCGGGGGTGAGAGACTGCAAACCTAACTCAAGGAAAACAATGTTGAGATGAATATCATACCGAGCACATGAACACACATATTGAAGCCGAGCACATGAACAAACATATTGAAGCCGAGCACATGAACCAACATATTGAAGCCGAGCACATGAACCAACATATTGAAGCCGAGCACATGAACCAACATATTGAAGCCGAGCACATGAACCAACATATTGAAGCCGAGCACATGAACCAACATATTGAAGCCGAGCACATGAACCAACATATTGAAGCAGAGCACATGAACCAACATATTGAAGCCGAGCACATGAACCAACATATTGAAGCCGAGCACATGAACCAACATATTGAAGCCGAGCACATGAACCAACATGTTGAAGCCGAGCACATGAACCAACATATTGAAGCAGAGCACATGAACCAACATATTGAAGCCGAGCACATGAACCAACATATTGAAGCCGAGCACATGAACCAACATATTGAAGCAGAGCACATGAACCAACATATTGAAGCCGAGCACATGAACCAACATATTGAAGCCTGGCAAACCGAACAATAACGTTTCGACACTGTACAAGTTGCACGTCAGGCCCATACTGGAGTATGCACCACCAATATGGAACCCACGTCAAGCCCATACTGGAGTATGCATCACCAATATGGAACCCACGTCAGCCCATACTGGGTATGCGCACCAATATGGAACCCATGTCAGCCCACTGAGTATGCACCACAATATGGAACCCACGTCAGGCCCTTACTGGAGTATGCACCACCAATATGGAACCCACGTCAGGCCTATACTGGAGATGCACCAAATATGGAACCCACGTCAGGCCCATACTGGAGTATGCACCACCAATATGGAACCCACGTCAGGCCCATACTGGATATGCACCACCATATTGAACCACGTCAGGCCCATACTGGAGATGCACACCAATATGGAACCCACGTCAGGCCCATACTGGAGTATGCACCACCAATATGGAACACACGTCAGCCTATACTGAGTATGCACCACCAATATGGAACCCACGTCAGGCCCATACTGGAGTATGCACCACCAATATGGAACCCACGTCAGGCCCATACTGAGTATGCATCACCAATATGGAACCACGTCAGGCCTATACTGGAGTATGCACCACCAATATGGAACCCACGTCAGGCCCATACTGGAGTATGCACCACCAATATGGAACCCACGTCAGGCCCATACTGGAGTATGCACCACCAATATGGAACCCACGTCAGGCCCATACTGGAGTATGCACCACCAATATGGAACCCACGTCAGGCCCATACTGGAGTATGCACCACCAATATGGAACCCACGTCAGGCCCATACTGGAGTATGCACCACCAATATGGAACCCACGTTAGGCCTATACTGGAGTATGCACCACCAATATGGAACCCACGTCAGGCCCATACTGGAGTATGCACCACCAATATGGAACCCACAACAGGCCCATACTGGAGTATGCACCACCAATATGGAACCCACGACAGGCCCATACTGGAGTATGCACCACCAATATGGAACCCACGTCAGGCCCATACTGGAGTATGCACCACCAATATGGAACCAACGTCAGGCCCATACTGGAGTATGCACAACCAATATGGAACCCACGTCAGGCCCATACTGAGATGCACCACCAATATGGAACCCACGTTAGGCCTATACTGAGTATGCACCACCAATATGGAACCCACGTCAGGCCCATACTGGAGTATGCACCACCAATATGGAACCCACAACAGGCCCATACTGGAGTATGCACCACCAATATGGAACCCACGACAGGCCCATACTGGAGTATGCACCACCAATATGGAACCCACGTCAGGCCCATACTGGAGTATGCACCACCAATATGGAACCCACGAAAGGCCCATACTGGAGTATGCACCACCAATATGGAACCCACGACAGGCCCATACTGGAGTATGCACCACCAATATCGAACCCACGTCAGGCCCATACTGGAGTATGCACCACCAATATGGAACCACGTCAGCCCATACTGGATATGCACACAATATGGAACTCGACAGGCCCATACTGATTGCACCACCAATATGGAACCCAAGACAGGCCCATACTGGAGTATGCACCACCAATATGAACTCGGGGCTATACTGCATGCACCAATATGGAACCACGAAGCCCATACTGGAGTATGCACCACCAATATGGAACCCACGACAGGCCCATACTGGAGTATGCACAACCAATATGGAACCCACGTCAGGCCCATACTGAGTATGCACCTTCAATATGGAACCCACGACAGGTACATACTGCAGTATGCACCACCAATATGGAACCCACGTCAGGCCCATACTGGAGTATGCACCACCAATATGGAACCCACGTCAGGCCCATACTGGAGTATGCACCTTCAATATGGAACCCACGACAGGTACATACTGCAGTATGCATCACCAATATGGAACCCACGACAGGCCCATACTGGAGTATACACCACCAATATGGAACCCACGACAGGCCTATACTGGAGTATGCACCACCAATATGGAACCCACGTCAGGCCCATACTGGAGTATGCACCACCAATATGGAACCCACGTCAGGCCCATACTGGAGTGTGCACCACCAATATGGAACCCACGACAGGCCTATACTGGAGTATGCACCACCAATATGGAACCCACGACAAGCCCATTCTGGAGTATGCACCACCAATATGGAACCCACGACAGGCCTCTACTGGAGTATGCACCACCAATTTGGAACCCACGTCAGGCCCATTCTAAAGTATGCACCACCAATATGGAACCCACGACAGGCCTATGCTGGAGTATGCACCACCAATATGGAACCCACGTCAGGCCCATACTGGAGTATGCACCACCAATATGGAACCCACGTCAGGCCCATACTGGAGTATGCACTACCAATATGGAACCCACTTCAGCCCTATACTGGAGTATGCACCACCAATATGGAACCCACGTCAGGCCCATACTGGAGTATGCACCACCAATATGGAACCCACGACAGGCCTATACTGGAGTATGCACCACCAATATGGAACCCACGTCAGGCCCATACTGGAGTATGCACTACCAATATGGAACCCACGAAAGGCCCATACTGGAGTATGCACCACCAATATGGAACCCACGACAGGCCCATACTGGAGTATGCACCACCAATATGGAACCCACGTCAGGCCCATACTGCAGTATGCACCACCAATATGGAACCCACGTCAGGCCCATACTGGAGTATGCACCACCAATATGGAACCCACGTCAGGCCCATACTGGAGTATGCACCACCAATATGGAACTCACGTCAGGCCTATACTGGAGTATGCACCACCAATATGGAACCCACGTCAGGCCTATACTGGAGTATGCACCACCAATATGGAACCCACGTCAGGCCCATACTGGAGTATGCACCACCAATATGGAACCAACGTCAGGCCTTTACTGGAGTATGCACCACCAATATGGAACCCACGTCAGGCCCATACTGGAGTATGCACCACCAATATGCAACCCACGACAGGCCCATACTGGAGTATGCACCACCAATATGGAACCCACGACAGGCCCATACTGGAGTATGCACCACCAATATGGAACCCACGTCAGGCCCATACTGGAGTATGCACCACCAATATGGAACCCACGAAAGGCCCATACTGGAGTATGCACCACTAATATGGAACCCACGACAGACCCATACTGGAGTATGCACCACCAATATGGAACCCACGTCAGGCCCATACTTGAGTATGCACCACCAATATGGAACCCACGACAGGCCCATACTGGAGTATGCACCACCAATATGGAACCCACGTCAGGCCTATACTCGAGTATGCATCACCAATATGGAACCCACGTCAGGCCCATACTGGAGTATGCACCACCAATATGGAACCCACGTCAGGCCCATACTAGAGTATGCACCACTAATATGGAACCCACGACAGGCCCATACTGGAGTATGCACCACCAATATGGAACCCACGACAGATACATACTGCAGTATGCACCACCAATATGGAACCCACGTCAGGCCCGTACTGGAGTATGCATCACCAATATAGAACCCACGTCAGGCCCATACTGGAGTATGAACCACCAATATGGAACCCACGACAGGCCTATACTGGAGTATGCACCACCAATATGGAACCCACGTCAGGCCCATACTGGAATATGCACCACCAAGATGGAACCAACGACAGCCCTATACTGGAGTATGCACCACCAATATGGAACCCACGTCAGGCCCATACTAGAGTATGCACCACCAATATGGAACCCACGTCAAGCCCATACTAGAGTATGCACCACTAATATGGAACCCACGTCAGGCCCATACTAGAGTATGCACCACTAATATGGAACCCACGTCAGGCCCATACTAGAGTATGCACCACCAATATGGAACCCACGTCAAGCCCATACTGGAGTATGCACCACCATTATGGAACCCACGTCAGGCCCATACTGGAGTATGCACCACCAATATGGGACCCACGTCAGGCCCATACTGGAGTATGCACCACCAATATGGAACCCACGTCAGGCCCATACTGGAGTATGCACCACCAATATGGAACCCACGACAGGCCCATACTGGAGTATGCACCACCAATATGGAATCCACGACAGGCCCATACTGGAGTATGCACCACCAATACGGAACCCACGTTAGGCCCATACTGGAGTATGCACCACCAATATGGAACCTACGTCAGGCCCATACTGGAGTATGCACCACCAATATGGAACCCACGTCAGGCCCATACTGGAGTATGCACTACCAATATGGAACCCACGTCAGGCCTATACTGGAGTATGCACCACCAATATGGAACCCACGTCAGGCCCATACTGGAGTATGCACCACAAATATGGAACCCACGTCAGGCCTATACTGGAGTATGCACCACCAATATGGAATCCACGACAGGCCCATACTGGGTATGCACCACCAATATGGAACCCACGACAGGCCTATACTGGAGTATGCACCACCAATATGGAACCCAGGACAGGCCCATACTGGAGTATGCACCACCAATATGGAACCCACGACAGGCCTATACTGGAGTATGCACCACCAATATGGAACCCACGTCAGGCCCATACTGGAGTATGCACCACAAATATGGAACCCACGTCAGGCCTATACTGGAGTATGCACCACCAATATGGAATCCACTACAGGCCCATACTGGAGTATGCACCACCAATATGGAACCCACGACAGGCCTATACTGGAGTATGCACCACCAATATGGAACACACGACAGGCCCATACTGGAGTATGCACCACCAATATGGAACCCACGACAGGCCTATACTGGAGTATGCACCACCAATATGGAACCCACGTCAGGCCCATACTGGAGTATGCACCACCAATATGGAACCCACGACAGGCCTATACTGGAGTATGCACCACCAATATGGAACCCACGACAGGCCCATACTGGAGTATGCACCACCAATATGGAACCCACGACAGGCCCATACTGGAGTATGCACCACCAATATGGAACCCACGACAGGCCCATACTGGAGTATGCACCACCAATATGGAACCCACGTCAGGCCCATACTGGAGTATGCACCACCAATATGGAACCCATGACAGGCCCATACTGGAGTATGCACCACCAATATGAAACCCACGTCAGGCCAATAGTGGAGTATGCACCACCAATATGGAACCAACGTCAGGCCCATACTGGAGTATGCACCACCAATATGGAACCCACGTCAGGCCCATACTGGAGTATGCACCACGATTATGGAACCCACGACAGGCCCATACTGGAGTATGTACCACCAATATGGAACCCACGACAGGCTCATACTGGAGTATGCACCACCAATATGGAACCCACGTCAGGCCCATACTGGAGTATGCACCACCAATATGGAACCCACGTCAGACCTATACTGGAGTATGCACCACCAATATGGAACCCACGTCAGACCCATACTGGAGTATGCACCACCAATATGGAACCCACGTCAGGCCTATACTGGAGTATGCACCACCAATATGGAACCCACGTCAGGCCAATACTGGAGTATGCACCACCAATATGGAACCCACGTCAGGCCCATACTGGAGTATGCACCACCAATATGGAACCCACGTCAGGCCCATACTAGAGTATGCACCACCAATATGGAACCCACGACAGGCCCATACTGGAGTATGCACCACCAATATGGAACCCACGACAGGGCTATACTGGAGTATGCACCACCAATATGGAACCCACGTCAGGCCCATACTAGAGTATGCACCAATAATATGGAACCCACGTCAGGCCCATACTGGAGTATGCACCAAAAATATGGAACCCACGTCAGGCCCATACTGGAGTATGCACCACCAATATGGAACCCACGTCAGGCCTATACTGGAGTATGCACCACCAATATGGAACCCATGTCAGGCCCATACTGGAGTATGCACCACCAATATGGAACCAACGTCAGGCCCATACTGGAGTATGCACCACAAATATGGAACCCACGTCAGGCCTATACTGGAGTATGCACCACCAATATGGAACCCACGTCAGGCCCATACTGGAGTATGCACCACCAATATGGAACCCACGTCAGGCCCATACTGGAGTATGCACTAGCAATATGGAACCCACGTCAGGCCTATACTGGAGTATGCACCACCAATATGGAACCCACGTCAGGCCCATACTGGAGTATGCACCACAAATATGGAACCCACGTCAGGCCTATACTGGAGTATGCACCACCAATATGGAATCCACGACAGGCCCATACTGGAGTATGCACCACCAATATGGAACCCACGACAGGCCTATACTGGAGTATGCACCACCAATATGGAACCCACGACAGGCCCATACTGGAGTATGCACCACCAATATGGAACCCACGACAGGCCTATACTGGAGTATGCACCACCAATATGGAACCCACGTCAGGCCCATACTGGAGTATGCACCACAATATGGAACCCACGTCAGGCCTATACTGGAGTATGCACCACCAATATGGAATCACGACAGGCCCATACTGGAGTATGCACCACCAATATGGAACCCACGACAGGCCTATACTGGAGTATGCACCAAATATGGAACCCACGACAGGCCCATACTGGAGTATGCACCACCAATATGGAACCCACGACAGGCCTATACTGGAGTATGCACTACCAATATGGAACCCACGTCAGGCCCATACTGGAGTATGCACCACCAATATGGAACCCACGACAGGCCTATACTGGAGTATGCACCACCAATATGGAACCACGACAGGCCCATACTGGAGTATGCACCACCAATATGGAACCCACGACAGGCCCATACTGGAGTATGCACCACCAATATGGAACCCACGACAGGCCCATACTGGAGTATGCACCACAATATGGAACCCACGTCAGGCCCATACTGGAGATGCACCACCAATATGGAACCCATGACAGGCCCATACTGGAGTATGCACCACCAATATGAAACCCACGTCAGGCCAATACTGGAGTATGCACCACCAATATGGAACCAACGTCAGGCCCATACTGGAGTATGCACCACCAATATGGAACCCACGTCAGGCCCATACTGGAGTATGCACCACGATTATGGAACCCGACAGGCCCATACTGGAGTATGTACCACCAATATGGAACCCACGACAGGCTCATACTGGAGTATGCACCACCAATATGGAACCCACGTCAGGCCCATACTGGAGTATGCACCCAATATGGAACCCACGTCAGGCCTATACTGGAGTATGCACCACCAATATGGAACCCACGTCAGACCCATACTGGAGTATGCACCACCAATATGGAACCCACGTCAGGCCTATACTGGAGTATGCACCACCAATATGGAACCCACGTCAGGCCAATACTGGAGTATGCACCACCAATATGGAACCAACGTCAGGCCCATACTGGAGTATGCACCACCAATATGGAACCCACGTCAGGCCTATACTGGAGTATGCACCACCAATATGGAACCCACGACAGGCCTATACTGGAGTATGCACCACCAATATGGAACCCAGGTCAGGCCCATACTGTAGTATGCACCACCAATATGGAACCCACGACAGGCCTATACTGGAGTATGCACCACCAATATGGAACCCACGTCAGGCCCATACTGGAGAATGCACCACCAATATGGAACCCACGACAGGCCCATACTGGAGTATGCACCACCAATATGGAACCCACGACAGGCCCATACTGGAGTATGCACCACCAATATGGAACCCACGACAGGCCCATACTGGAGTATGCCCCACCAATTTGGAACCCACGTCAGGCCCATACTGGAGTATGCACCACCAATATGGAACCCACGACAGGCCCATACTGGAGTATGCACCACCAATATGGAACCCACGACAGGCCCATACTGGAGTATGCACCACCAATATGGAACCCACGTCAGGCCCATACTGGAGTATGCACCACCAATATGGAACCCACGTCAGGCCCATACTAGAGTATGCACCACCAATATGGAACCCACGAAAGGCCCATACTGGAGTATGCACCACCAATATGGAACCCACGACAGGGCTATACTGGAGTATGCACCACCAATATGGAACCCACGTCAGGCCCATACTAGAGTATGCACCACCAATATGGAACCCACGTCAGGCCCATACTGGAGTATGCACCAAAAATATGGAACCCACGTCAGGCCCATACTGGAGTATGCACCACCAATATGGAACCCACGTCAGGCCTATACTGGAGTATGCACCACCAATATGGAACCCATGTCAGGCCCATACTGGAGTATGCACCACCAATATGGAACCAACGTCAGGCCCATACTGGAGTATGCATCACAAATATGGAACCCACGTCAGGCCCATACTGGAGTATGCACCACCAATATGGAACCCACGACAGGCCCATACTGGAGTATGCACCACCAATATGGAACCCACGACAGGCCCATACTGGAGTATGCACCACCAATATGGAACCCACGTCAGGCCCATACTGGAGTATGCACCACCAATATGGAACCCACGTCAGGCCCATACTAGAGGTATGCACCACCAATATGGAACCCAGACAGGCCCATACTGGGTATGCACCACCAATATGGAACCCACGACAGGGCTATACTGGAGTATGCACCACCAATATTGAACCCACGTCAGGCCCATACTAGAGTATGCACCACCAATATGGAACCCACGTCAGGCCCATACTGGAGTATGCACCAAAAATATGGAACCCACGTCAGGCCCATACTGGAGTATGCACCACCAATATGGAACCCACGTCAGGCCTATACTGGAGTATGCACCACCAATATGGAACCCATGTCAGGCCCATACTGGAGTATGGACCACCAATATGGAACCAACGTCAGGCCCATACTGGAGTATGCACCACAATATGGAACCCACGTCAGGCCTATACTGGAGTATGCACCACCAATATGGAACCCACGTCAGGCCCATACTGGAGTATGCACCACCAATATGGAACCCACGTCAGGCCCATACTGGAGTATGCACAACCAATATGGAACCCACGTCAATCCCATACTGGAGTATGCACCACCAATATGGAACCCACGACAGGCCCATACTGGAGTATGCACCACCAATATGGAACCCACGTCAGGCCCATACTGGAGTATGCACCACCAATATGGAACCCACGTCAGGCTCATACTGGAGTATGCACCACTAATATGAAACCCACGTCAGGCCCATACTGGAGTATGCACCACCAATATGGAACCCACGACAGGCCCATACTGGAGTATGCACCACCAATATGGAACCCACGACAGGCCCATACTGGAGTATGCACCACCAATATGGAACCCACGTCAGGCCCATACTGGAGTATGCACCATCAATATGGAACCCACGTCAGGCCCATACTGAAGTATGCACCACTAATATGGAACCCACGTCAGGCCCATACTGGAGTATGCACCACCAATATGGAACCCACGACAGGCTCATACTGGAGTATGCACCACCAATATGGAACCCACGTCAGGCCAATACTGGAGTATGCACCACCAATTTGGAACCCACGTCAGGCCCATACTGGAGTATGCACCACCAATATGGAACCCACGTCAGGCCCATACTGGAGTATGCACCACCAATATGGAACCCACGTCAGGCCCATACTTTAGTATGCACCACCAATATGGAACCCACGTCAGGCCCATACTGGAGTATGCACCACCAATATGGAACCCACGACAGGCCTATACTGGAGTATGCACCACCAATATGGAACCCACGACAGGCCCATACTGGAGTATGCACCACCAATATGGAACCCAGTCAGGCCCATACTGGAGTATGCACCACCAATATGGAACCCACGTCAGGCCCATACTGGAGTATGCACCACCAATATGGAACCCACGTCAGGCCCATACTGGAGTATGCACCACTAATATGGAACCCACGTCAGGCCCATACTGGAGTATGCACCACCAATATGGAACCCACGTCAGGCCCATACTGGAGTATGCACAACCAATATGGAACCCACGTCAATCCCATACTGGAGTATGCACCACCAATATGGAACCCACGACAGGCCCATACTGGAGTATGCACCACCAATATGGAACCCACGTCAGGCCCATACTGGAGTATGCACCACCAATATGGAACCCACGTCAGGCTCATACTGGAGTATGCACCACTAATATGAAACCCACGTCAGGCCCATACTGGAGTATGCACCACCAATATGGAACCCACGTCAGGCCCATACTGGAGTATGCACCACCAATATGGAACCCACGTCAGGCCCATACTGGAGTATGCACCACCAATATGGAACCCACGTCAGGCCCATACTGGAGTATGCACCACAATATGGAACCAACGTCAGGCCCATACTGGAGTATGCACCACCAATATGGAACCCACGTCAGGCCCATACTGGAGTATGCACCACAATATGGAACCCACGTCAGGCCCATACTGGAGTATGCACCACCAATATGGAACCCACGTCAGGCCCATACTGAGTATGCACACCAATATGGAACCCACGTCAGGCCCATACTGGAGTATGCACCACCAATATGGAACCCACGTCAGGCCCATACTGAATATGCACCACCAATATGGAACCCACGTCAGGCCCATACTGGAGTATGCACCACCAATATGGAACCCACGTCAGGCCATACTGGAGTATGCACCACAATATGGAACCCACGTCAGGCCCATACTGGAGTATGCACCACCAATATGGAACCACGACAGGCCCATACTGGAGTATGCACCCCAATATGGAACCCACGTCAGGCCCATACTGGAGTATGCACCCAATATGGAACCACGTCAGGCCCATACTGGAGTATGCACCACCAATATGGAACCCACGTCAGGCCCATACTGGAGTATGCACCACCAATATGGAACCCACGTCAGGCCCATACTGGGTATGCACCACCAATATGGAACCCACGACAGGCCCATACTGGAGTATGCACCACAATATGGAACCCACGTCAGGCCATACTGGAGTATGCACCACCAATATGGAACCCACGTCAGGCCCATACTGGAGTATGCACCACAATATGGAACCCACGTCAGGCCCATACTGGGTATGCACCACCAATATGGAACCACGTCAGGCCCATACTGGAGTATGCACCACCAATATGGAACCCACGACAGGCCCATACTGGAGTATGCACCACCAATATGGAACCCACGTCAGGCCCATACTGGAGTATGCACCACAATATGGAACCCGTCAGGCCCATACTGGGTATGCACCACCAATATGGAACCCACGTCAGGCCCATACTGGAGTATGCACCACAATATGGAACCCACGTCAGGCCCATACTGGAGTATGCACCACCAATATGGAACCCACGTCAGGCCCATACTGGAGTATGCACCACCAATATGGAACCCACGTCAGGCCCATACTGGAGTATGCACCACCAATATGAAACCCACGTCAGGCCCATACTGGAGTATGCACCACCAATATGGAACCCACGACAGGCCTATACTGGAGTATGCACCACCAATATGGAACCCACGTCAGGCCCATACTGGAGTATGCACCACTAATATGGAACCCACGTCAGGCCCATACTGGAGTATGCACCACCAATATGGAACCCACGTCAGGCCCATACTGGAGTATGCACCACCAATATGGAACCCACGACAGGCCTATACTGGAGTATGCACCACCAATATGGAACCCACGACAGGCCCATACTGGAGTATGCACCACCAATATGGAACCCACGTCAGGCCCATACTGGAGTATGCACCAATAATATGGAACCCACGTCAGGCCCATACTGGAGTATGCACCACCAATATGGAACCCACGTCAGGCTCATACTGGAGTATGCACCAATAATATGGAACCCACGTCAGGCCCATACTGGAGTATGCACCACCAATATGGAACCCATGTCAGGCCCATACTGGAGTATGCACCACCAATATGGAACCTATGTCAGGCCCATACTGGAGTATGCACCACCAATATGGAACCCACGTCAGGCCCATACTGGAGTATGCACCACCAATATGGAACCCACGTCAGGCCCATACTGGAGTATGCACCACCAATATGGAACCCACGTCAGGCCCATACTGGAGTATGCACCACCAATATGGAACCCACGTCAGGCCCATACTGGAGTATGCACCACCAATATGGAACCCACACCTGGCAAAGCACGACGATAAATTAGATAAAGTACAAAAAGTTTACTACAAGACTAGTCCCGGAGGTAAGGGATATATACTATGAGGAGAGGTTAAGGGAACTCCACCAGATGACACTGGAAGACAGGAGGGTAGTAAGGGAGGACATGATAACGACGTATAAAATTCTGAGAGGAATTTACAAGGTGGACACGCACAGAATATATTAGAGATGGGTTACAGAAACAAGTAGACACGACTCGAAGTTGAAAACTCAGATGAGTCATAGGGATGTTAGGAAGTATGTGTTGAGCCTTCCAGTTGTCAGGAAATGGAACAATCTGGAGAGTGAAATAGTAGAGGCAGGATCCATTCATAAGTACGATGAAGCTCCTGGAGCAGGGAGAGAGAGGATCTAGTCGAGACTAGCGAAGAGGTGGGTTCAGGAGCTGTAAATCGACCCATGAAACCACATATATGTTCGTATAGGTGAGTACTTAAACAAAAACGGACCGGGCCGCGGGGGCGTTAACCCCCGCAACCCTCTCCAGGTAAACCACACACACACATGGCATATGTTAGGCCCATCTTGGAGTAAGCAGCGCCAGGATGGGAAAGCATGCATGGAAGCTAGTCCCAGAGCCTCGGGCAACGACCTATGGGGAGAGGCCAGAGGAGCTAAAGTTGACGAGACTAGAGAACAGAAGGACCAAAGGTGATGTGATTGTGACGTTAAAAATACTCAGAGGAATTTGTTGGATGTGAAGGGAGAATGAGAGCGTGTCTCAGGTACTCGAGGTCATAGATGGAATTTAAATGCACATCTGAGTCACAGAGATGTACTGAAACACTGTTTTAGCCTTGCTGTGGTAAGTGAAATTTTCCAGACAGAGATATTGTAGATACAAAATCCATACATACCTTTAAAAATATGCATGATGGGGCTCACGTAAGCAATAGTGAGTAAAACCATGAGAGGTGAGCAGATAGGGGAGCCCAGGAGCTAAGACTTGACCATTGTTATCAGAATTTTGTGAATATAATTAGGTGAGAAAACACACACACACGCAAGCCTGCTCGTACACACGTGGACACTCGCCCACCACCAACCCAGGTACCGGCGCTTCTCTATAGATAACGATGCGACGAAGTTGAAAATGTCATAATTGGTCACTAATTAACAACAACTGTTAAAATTAACAACTCTGTTAAAAACTTTAGCATTTTCTTGGTTATGACATCGGGTATTCGACACTGACGTGATGGTCAATTTACAATAGATACATAATAACTTGGGTTAATGTATATCTCCATAGAAATACTCAGTCGAATACTCAGAAAGTAAAAAATATATTTTTTTTATAAAATTTGCAGTACGTGTGCGCCTTTATCTAGGAGACCTGCATATAACAAGCACACCCATAGTTACTCAAGAGTACCTGCACTATAAGAATGCCAAGACTAACACATGATCAACTTCATTAATAGAAGAACACCTGCAATAATACAGGAACACCTGCAATAATTGAGGAATATCTGCACTAATACACAAACATCTGCACTAATACAAGGACATATGCATAGAAAGTTGACTTACTACAGATTAAAAAAAACATTAAAGTCATTCTTATGGTATTATTGAAGGGAAGCCTTTCCATGCTACTGGAACAGTGGTTTAAACAGTAAGGTCAAGTGCTGCACCAGTGACCTACGAGGCTTACAATATGAAGCTCTCACCAACATCGCCTTTGTGGCCATTCAGTTTCTTCATTAACCTTTAAAATGTAACATTACCCATGGTCAGAATCTAAAATTTCCGTAAGAGTAATAAAATATTTAAAATAATTTAAATTTCTAATTTAAATTCGAAACTGTTTAAAGTAATAAAATTATACTTACGCAACATAAGAGTAATTAACACATTTAGATGAGACCAACCAAAGGTTTGGTTAGATAAGGCTTGCTAGGAAACAGGACAAGTGTTTCCTGATCCGGGTCGTAGTCACATGATAACCCACAGCTGGAGTAACGAACGAGGACTCACAGGTAAGGACCCACTAGGGGCGAGGGGGAAGTGGGGACAGACGAAGAATAGCCGGTGAGAGGAAGAACTGCAGTGGAAGAAAAAAGAGTCAGGACTAAACCCAACCGCTAATATTGTGAGTTCTCATTAGGAAGACATAATATCAAACATAAGCCATTGGTGCAACAGTACCACTTCTTGGGTTTGATCTTGACAGATTTGCATAACTCATTGTGATGTCCAAACAAGGATAGAGATGAAGGTATAAATTCCCCTCCCCAACGGGGATCGTAGGGAGACTGATTTTTTTTTTTATTTAAAAACATTCAGATACATATCCATACACTTATCAGATATACCCATTACATATACAGTACATCATCATAACACAATTTCAAAAATCATATCAATGTATATTATAGTATGCTCACATGTGCTGAGAGGGTTTCAAAAGGAAGCTACTAACCCTCCACTCCACACACGTCGAAGTGACACATCTGCAAATTGAACCCCTTACCTTTAACATATCATTATACCACAACAACGTACTGTTCCAAAATGGCAACAGACAAAAATTATTCTACTCGCCTTAGACTTACACTATACCCAACAAGTAATGCATACATACCATATAAAGAAAAGCTCAACCTACTAGTCTACAAAACATTCTCCTCAACCACTCCAACATCCAAATGAAAATCAGATCAGCTTCCCATAACCTATAATGCTTTTACAATAATGATAAATACTTGACCTGTCCCATTATACATACAGATCACAAAATGATCTAGATCAATCACCAATAACACTTTACATAATGAAATATACATTTACATTTATGAATATATCCCTCATATACCTGTCATTGAATCCTTACTAAATGCAATACAAAACACAAACATATTTATATGCCACAATCTTTTTTATATATAAACCTTCTGGATAACCATAACCCCAGAAGACACCATCATAAATCAACATTGTAACTCCCTAAAAATACTACTAAATTAAATACATTTCCACAGAACCCTACCTTAACACAACAACCATATTTTCACCATGCCCTTTACACCTGACACAGGAAATTGCTTCACAACAATATATGTTATCTAATACAACAAGTAATAAGACGTATACCTTTATCATGTAAAGTCTGATCCCCATCGACACATTATACATAGCATATACAGGTTCTACCATGCAAAATAACATACATCTGAGAGGGAAAAACCCCAAGCCCCTGACATTTAACATATCATCATTAAATCCTAATTCCCACCCCAAAACTAACCTTCATAATTATTTTCATTTTACATTCCACATTGCCCTCATCCTACAGACATGTTATACACAACCGTAAATACCGTGTCAATCAATCAACCACTATGGAGTAATACAATTACCCTCATTGTGACATATACAAGTTATAACGTTACCAATAAGAAATCATATGTCACACAACTCCAAACACATCGAAAGCAACGCCACCACTGGCGATGAACGAAATAAATTTTTATACCCTACTACCAACCTTGTGCATCAACAAAATCCTGTATAAATTACAATGCTTCCCTAACCTACCAAAGCCCTTAAAACTTAAATCTATAACCCCGGCCAACACATAAATGTCGGACCATAATCAAGGTCTTACCCAGCACACAAAATCTATGTATCTGACGTGCCACAGAACATTACTACATTATTATATGAGACAAGATTATTTCCAATAGGCAAAACCACTACCAAACCCCAACCTACACCTCGCTCAACCAAACTCTACCTCAGACAAAACTGCGCAAAAACTCCTGACTATACCCCCCCTAACCCTATGAAAAGCCCATCGCAAAACTAACCCTGTCCGTACCATCATCCCTAGCAACATACATCCCCGCACCCCCATCCCTATTTCGTCCACCGTCACCCACAAAATGTCAACTCCCTCCTTCGAAACGCTCACCCCCCCCCTCCACATCCATACACCCTTCCCCGCCAACCAAAACAACCACAACTCATTCACTACTATCCAAACCCCCACAAAATTGTACCTCCCAACTAACACACCTTACACACCTGGCCAAGCCCCTTTTGACCTAGGTACCCCCTCACCCCAACAACTCCTCCAAGACCATCCCCCTTTATTCCACTACAAAAGCCTCCTTCCATTCCCTCCCATACACCATCCTATTTCTACATTTAGAACGATACATGTAACACGCTAAGGCCCTAATTCTTACCCCTATTCCCACCTCCCTCAATCTCCATGATCTGCATACAAAATCTACCATACAGTACATCAAACCTCTTCTCACCCTAGCAGTTACACCCTCAAAATCCAAAAACAACGCCCTCAGCAAAGGTATGCCACCCCCTCAACATCCACATAACTCTCACTATCCACTGTCGCACAAGATCCAACATCTCACAAAAGTACACCACATGCAATACTGAATCCAATTCCCCACATCTCTCACACCTCCCATCCCACACCACCCCTATTTGGAAAAGAATAGCCCTGGAAGCCAGCACCCCATGCATAAACCTATACATTAATTCCCTATCCCGTGCCCTCAGGCGCAACGTCTTAAAATCCCTCCAAATAGTTATCCAGTCATACACAGGATATACCTCTTCACACTCCACTACCTCTCCCACACCCCCAACCTCAACATTACTCTTACCAACACCTCCTGCGGGCGATCCACCACCAACAAATTCCTCAAAAGATCCTTACAATATATCAAATCCCTACCCTCCCACCATCTACTCACTTCCCCTATTACCCGGCCTACCTCTATAAAACCAACCCCCAAACCACACTCCCCCCACCAATAACCTTCACACAAACATACACATTGACCTTCTTTCAAACCAAATTAACCCCAGCCCCCCCTATCTACACTGTTCCTAACAATATCCTTCCTCAACCAATGCTGCCCAAATGTACCTAAAAACCCTTCCCTCCAATCTAATCACATCCCTCTGCAACAGGGGATATATAACAGCCACATACCACACCATACTATATATCATCGTATTCACCGCAATCACCCTCTGCCTTAACGTTAAATCCCGCGCTATCCATCCCCTCAACCTTCCCAAAGCCTTCCCCACGACTCTATCAGAATTAACCTCCCGTGCCCTATTACCATCACTCATATACACAATGCCACATATGTGCAAGTTATCCACAACCAACCATCCAAGCCCCAACCCCAAGCACCCCTCACCCATGTTCCCACCTGCAACAATTTCGACTTCGCCCTATTCACACTCATACCTGTCACATTACAAAAAAAACCTATACTTCTTTCCACACCATGCAGATCATCCATACCACTAACCAACACCGTAGTGTCATCCACATACCCCACTATTCCTGACCCCCCATTCTCCCCCCCTCCCCACTTCCTTCTGTACCAGACGATAAAACGGATCTTGCGTACAAGCAAACAAAATCTGCGATAGCTGACAACCCTGCCGCAGCCCCCTATCCATAGGTACCACCCTTCCCAACCTACCATTCACCTGCACCCTCACACATGCCCCAACGAAGCAAACCCTTACCCCTCCCCATTCCCCCTCAACTCTTACCACCCTACCCCCCCCACATACCTCCCATCCCAAAGGTCGAAAAGGGCTTGACACAGCTATAGCTACCGCCACCCCTCCCTTTAACCTCTCTGACGAACCTGCATACACAACAAAACCTTTTATACATAAATCATTTGCACACCTGTAATTATGCTCTTGTATAAAAGCCAATTGCTCCCATAGCGTTGTAAAGTCCCCTCCACCCACACTCTCTTCCCTTCATCCCTCATGCCATTTACATTTATCGTCATACACTTGAATACGATTGCGTGGGTTTGCCCTTCGGCCGTTGTGGAAGCTGTGACACTAACTTACCCTTACCCCACCCTTTATTACCTAATTTTCCACCCTTGACACCCCCCTTTCTTGCACCACCCCCACTGCCGTTGCTACAACTTCCACCAACGGCTTTTTACTAGTTCGTTGAGCGGGTGTTAACACATCATCACTGTCTGACAAAGGTTCAGACCTCTTACGGGACCCCACCGTCCCTACGTGCTCACTACTAATATCCTCCTGATGCACTTCAACAGTCGTTTGCATGCTCTCCAACTGCTGCACCTCCTGACTTTCAACACGAAATACCTCATCCAATACCACCACCCCTTCCACCTCTCAAGTGTCCTCCACTTCCAACATTGGTAAAGGATCATCCATTATAGCCTGCAGAATATCCTCCAAGGGTATATCTTCACCATTCTCCTCTACCTCACTACCCTTCTGTTTCTTATCATCTTCCTGCGACACCCCAGGCAGGGTGTGGCATATCTTCGCAGAACCAACCACTATCTCACTCCACAGCTTCGGCTGACATTCCACACCTTCCTCTGGCACCCCAGCACCTCTGGCCTCCACCACACTATGCAGCATCATGCCTCCCTCACCACGGTTCATACTCCTCCTCATACAATCAGCTGCCACATGATCATATGCCCCACATAAGCGGCAAGTACGTCTCTGCCCCATGTAAGTTACATACACTTGTGTTTTGAAATCAGCCATCACATCGTAAGAGGGAATAGGTCGTTGAATGGTCATCTTCAATGAATACGTTCCTTCGAATAGGCCCTCCAGTGGCCCCTCATTCCACTTCTCAGCTGTCACTGCATGCACCGTCCCATATTCACCGAAAATCTTCATAATGTCCACTTGGTCCGCCTCAAATGGGACGTTTCTAACACTGTCAGGGAAACGCCTTCCCCTGAACAAAATATTGATGGAAAAATTAATAAAGAATAGTAAACCGAAGGATATTTATAATAAGATAGTTTTTTCTGGATTTTAATATAAAATTAAATAGAAATAAAAAAGATATATATCCGTTGTGGTTCAGGTCTGTTGGTGAGACAGGAGGTAATAACCGGAGAGGGGGAGAATAGATGATGGTTGTCTCTCTGTAGGTGGTATGTCTCCGGAGTAGATGGTGAATCTCCTGGGACCACGAGGTTGAAATACCACACTGTAGGTATCCAAAGGTAGATGAGATCTTCTGCAACACCCTCTAACGCACACAAGTTAGAAACTAGAGAGGAGTTGTTGAGGAATTCCCGTTAAGTCCAGGGAAAATCTTGCTCGTAAGTCATGCGTCTGTCCTGGAGAACCAGTCCAGCGGCAGAGCTGATTCGGAGAAGAGTGAAGGTGAAGTGACTTTCCACTCCCCAACCGACACCAGGTAAGAGTCATACTACCAGGAGTAGAAAGTAAAAACCCTCAGACAACCGGGAACAAGAGTTTAGCTCCAGCCCGCTAGATGGAATTGCTGGCTGTAACTCGTTAATAATGCTCCCGGCTGACTGAACAACCGTTACCTTATTTACAACTACTTTTCCCTCACAAACACGAACCCAAAAATATGCCCGGGACACATCCTTCAGTCGTACCTACATGGTGGAATTAACTGTATACACTTTGTCGTGATGTTGTTCCACCAGTAGTTCATACACATCAGGGCCACTCCATACAAATCAGTAGCTTCAATGCCGTAGACATCCCTCAGTATTAGTGGTAGAACTGTTCCTGCTGTAGCCGGGTGTAAGACTCCTTTTACCATGTCAATACGCACAGTTTGCTGCCGGCATCTGCCTACAGCCGCCATGTTGATAGAAAATGCTAGCTCACTAGGTTCCCACCTTTGGCAGAGCTCAGCATTGCACCTCCTCACTCAACCAGAGCTGGGTGATGAATGAAGGGAGACTGAATACAAAGAGTCAGAGCTGCTGTGACCGCACTGGGAAGAGTCGTTCTTATCTGTTTGTATATCCTATCATGTGTGTATGAGCTGGAGTGTTAACCGATTATGAAGTATAATGATATGTAAAATTCCTTAAAATACAACTACACAGGATTTTACTATTATACAAGTAAAGAATATCTTTACAAAAATTATTTGATATAATATTAACAAAGAAAAATTTAATTGATTTCTCCTATTTAAGATTGGACTTCCAGTTTTATATAAAGAGTTTTCCCCTGAACATTACTTTAGTAGTAGCCCAATGAAGGTTATTAACTGTGAAGAGTTAAATTGAATATTCATTATTATTAGGCTTTAGCTGCAAGTTTTGTACATTTAGAGACTCAAGCAATCTAAGATATGATTTAGAGCATTTATTCAGTATTTTAAAAATCGCTGGAGTTTAAAAGGTGATTTAAAGAAAATGAATGTTCCCGAAATTCAGAAGAACATTAGATCTGTAAGACACACCTTTATGTTTACATATTCTGATTAGAAAGTCTCGTGAGGAAATACAAATATGCCACAACGAGAAGATGGGATATTTATAACAATTCACAACATTTGACCAAAAATGTGTATAGTGTCTGTCTTTAAATATAAAAAATGAACCAATAGTTAAGGAATTAGTAAAAAAAAAGAAAAAGAAAATAAATTTGAGGATAAATTTCAAACAGCAATGCTGAGAGTTTCTTTCTAATGGTAATACTAACATATCTAGAAAAAGAAGGATTAACTTTCTGGCAGCTGAAGTATGTTCAAGGCATATTTCAGTAAGAAAGAAGAAGAGAAAAAGTAAACTGGAGAGAGAGAGACACTCCCTCTACAGAAGACGACGAAGAATCACTGAGCTCCTCAAGAACGCTAGTTTACACTAAATAACAAAATTTCACTTTTGTCGTGTTCCTGAGAAATAAGCATTATTTCCCAATTCTTTATAACTAAACAAAATTTAAAAAAGAAATTTTGATCCGAGAACTTTGCTTTTGTGGTCAGGACACTTGTGGAACACTTTCAAGAAAGACTGATGTAAAACTATTATGTTCTAGGGTTTTGCTTGGCAAAAATAAAAAAGGAGCTCACAAACCAGCATTCAGTTCAGCTCTGGCTTCCTGAGAAGACACATAAGAAAAAGTGAAATGGCATCAAGAGGCTGCAATTATTCTCTAGATGCATTCTGCTACATATGTGGTCAATTCATTACGACAAGAGCTAAGAAGTTCTCTGTAACAGCATCTAAAAAAATATGTGAAGCTTACAAAGCATATTTTGTCATGCCAGTTGGGGACCAAGACAAGACCTGGGCACCTCATGTTGCTTGTGACCATTGTAAGAAAACACTGGAAAGAAAGAAAGTCATTAGTTATATGAAGGGTAAAATCTTGAATAGAAACATTTTTTAAATGAAATGTATGTAACAGAAACTAATTCTTTTGTTCTTTTACAGGATGGTATAGAGGAGAAAAAAGAGCCATGAAGTTTGTTGTTCCTAGAATATGGCGTCAACCCTCTGATCACTCAACCCACTGCTTCTTCTGCCTGGTGGATCCTTTCAAACGCCGAACTGGGAAAAATGCACCTGCTATTTCTTATCCAGACCTTCCCTCTTCTATTGCACCAGTAGCACACAGTGCTGATCTTACTGTACCTACACCTCCAGAAAGAAGTTAACCGTCAGAAGAAGAAAGTAGCAAATCAGAAAATGAAGAGCACAGTGAACAAGACTATGATCTCACAAATGTAGCTGTTGGGAGGAATCCTTACTACCCAAACCAAACAGACCTCAGTGACATTATCAGAGATCTTGGTTTGACAAAGTCAAATGCTGAGTATTTGATTTCAAGGCTCGAGGAGTGGGACTTGGTGGATGAAAGTGTGCAAGTGACAAGCCAAAGAAAACGTCACCAATATTTCACAAGCTTCTTCTCTAATGAAGACAGGTTGTGCTACTGTAATGATGTATCAGGCCTGTTTGATGCAATTGGAATTGCATGCAATCCAGATGAGTGGAGACTTTTCAATGACAGCTTCTCCAGAAGCCTAAATCTGTACTTCTGCACAATGGGAACTAGTATCCACCTCTTCCCTTGGCTCATTCAGTGCATCTTAAGGAGGACTACAACAGTATCAAACTTCTACTGGAAGCTTTGAACTATGATACGTATGGCTGGGAGGTTAATGGAGACTTCAAAATAGTGGCATTTTTGATGGGACTCCAAGCAGATTTTACCAAGTATCCCTGATATCTCTGTCATTGGGATAGTAGAGACAGAGCAGCACATTACTAGATGAAGCACTGGCCTCAAAGGACTGAGTTCTCAGTAGGAAAACATAATATCAAACTTAAGCCATTGGTGGATCCTCAAAAGGTTCTGTTCCCTCTATTACACATCAAATTAGGGCTAATGAAACAGTTTGTTACAGCTCTTGACAAAGAGTCTGCAGCCTTCATGTATCTTCATGACTTGTTTCACAGGCTATCAGAGGCAAAGGTGAAGGCTTTCATCTTCACTGGACCACAAGTCAGGAAAATCATGGAGTGGTCAAAATTTCGAAAGAAGCTCACAGAGAAGGAAAAGGAAGCCTGGGAGAGTTTTGTTGTTGTAGCACAGGGCTTTCTGGGTAACAACAAGGCTGACAATTATGTGAAACTTGTTGAGACCTTGGTAATAAGCTATGGTCAGATGGGCTGTAGGATGTCCCTTAAGGTCCATATTCTTGATGCTCATCTTGACAATTTCATGGAAATTATGGGAGCATACTCATAGGAGCAAGGGGAGCGCTTCCACAAAGATATAATGGACTTCGAACACAGATATCAGGGATCTTATAATGAAAACATGATGGGAGACTACATTTGGGGGCTTTAACGGGAAAGTGATTTATTGCATTCTCGTAAATCTAGAAAAAAACTGTTCATTTTTAACTTTGTAAATATTTCAGAAAGCTTAAAATAAAATTGTGTAAATTTTATTTTATTTATGTAAATTTTATTGATTTTAATATATATTTTTGTTTTACATCCAAAACTAGCAAAAAATATTGAAATTTAGCCTTTTTTTGTCAAAAATTCACCTGGAAGCCACAAAAGCAATGTTTAAAAGGAATAATGGACATTTTCTATTGTTTTGCAATAAAAGGAGTTGGAAATTAACACTTACTTGCCATTAACAAAAATTGTGTTACATAGTGTTATCTGATACACGGAAGGAAGTGCTGACCAGTGAAGTGGAAAGTATCAATCTTAAGTTAAAGGACACTTACAGGACCCAAGAGAGACAAGAGGAGCTAAAAGCGAAAAGTAAAATTAAAAGAAATTCGAAATATTTCTTTTCATATGCCAAAAATAAGGCAAATACCACTTTAGTATCGGGCTCTTCCTCAGACAAGATGGGACTTACATAGATGACAATAAAGAAATGACTAAGATCCTGAAATCCCAATACGGCTCTGTGTTTAGCGAGCCACTAATCAGTCTAAAGATTAAAAATCAAAACGATTTTTTCATGAATGAGCCTCAAAACTCCATCAGTGTATGCCATATTCCCGACATTACCCTAACTCCGATAAACTTTGAGAAAGCCATTGACAGCATGCCCATGCACTCAGCCACAGGCCCAGACTCGTGGAACTCTGTGTTCATTAAGAACTGCAAGAAACCCTTTTAACGTGCCCTAAGTATAATATGGAGAAGGAGCTTAGAAATGGGTGAAATTCGAGTCACTAAAAACAACGGATGTAGCCCCACTCCATAAAGGTGGCTGCAAAGCATTAGCTAAGAACTATAGACCAATACCTCTAACGTCCCACATCATAAAAATCTTTGAAAGAGTGCTAAGAAGCACAACTGCATACCACTTGAATTCCCAGGTCGCTCCTGCCTCTCGCAACTACTGGATCACTATGATATGGTCTTGGATGCACTGAAAGAAAAACAGAATGCAGATGTTATATACACAGACTTTGCAAAAGCCTTTGACAAGTGCGATCATGGCATAATAGCGCTAAATAAATAACTGGCAAAGTGGGGAGATGGATCTTCATCTTTCTAACCAATCGAACACAAAGAGAAGTGGTCACCAGAGTTAAATCGGAAGCTACCATAGTGAAAAGCTCTGTTCTCCAAGACACAGTACTCGCCCCATCCTGTTCCTCATCCTCATATCAGACATTGACAGAGATGTAATCCACAGCACCATGTCATCCTTTGCAGACGATACTAGAATCTGCATGAGACTGTCATCTGTTGAGGACACGGCTAACCTCCAAGAAAATATAAACCAAGTTTTCCAATGGGCAACGGAAAACAATTTGATGTTCAATGAAGACAAATTCCAACTACTCCGTTATGGAAAACTGGAGGAAATAATAACTAGAACTGAGTATACTACAAACTCTGATCATACAATATTTCGGAAAAATAATGTGAGGGACCTGGGAGTTGTAATGTCTGAGGATCTCACTTTCAAGAATCACAACAGTGCCACGGTCACTACTGGAAAGAAAATGATAGGATGGATAATGAGAACGTTCAAAACAAGAGATGCCATGCCAATGATGATCCTTTTCAAATAACTTGTTCTCTCTAGGCTGGAATATTGCTGTACATAAACATCTCCGTTCAAAGCAGGTGAAATTCCACATCTAGAGAGTGTACAGAGAACCTTTACTGCACATATAAGTTTTATCAAACACCTCAACTACTGGGAACGCTTGGAAGCACTTGACTTGTACTCGTTGGAACGCAGGAGAGAGAGATATATATCATAATCAACACTTGGAAAATCCTAGAAGGAATGGTCTCGAATCTGCACAAAGAAATCACTCCCAACGAAAGTAAAAGACTGGGCAGACGGTGCAAAATACTCCCAATGAAAAGTAGGGGCGCCACTGGTACACTAAGAGAAAACACCATAAGCGTCCGGGGCTCAAGACTGTTCAACAGCCTTCCACCAAGCATAAGGAGAATTCCCAATAGACCCCTGGTTGCCTTCAAGATGGAGCTGGACAGATACTTAAAGTCGGTGCCGGATCAGCCGGGCTGTGATTCGTACGTTGGACTACGTGCTGCCAGCAGTAACAGCCTGGTTGATCAAGCCTTGATCCACCGGGAGGCCTGGTCGTGGACCGGGCCGCGGGGGCGTTGATCCCCAGAATACCCTCCAGGTAGACTGTATGAACTGGCTTAAGAGGTTTAAACCTATTATCCAAACTTTTCATTGTTAAAGACTGAATAACATGTAAGTGGTGTGGAGAAAAAATTTGTACAACCCTCAAGGGGATGGACGCCCCCTGGGGCAGCGACCCCTCGAGGGCGCTAAAATCCCTCTCACTACTTTCCCGCACTCTGAGGATGAAAGGGGTCCTTTGCACTAGTAGAGATCAAGAAGGTCTTATGCATTTTTACGCTAATTCAATTAGGAGATTCCTGAGTGTCCACCAATCTTAACATGTGTGATCCAGCAAACTCAGACATTCTCTAATGGGATTACAACTTCATAGCTGATTAAAAAAAAGTGACAGACAAGACACACACGTGTACAGCAGAAGTTACACTCAAGGGAATCTCTGCAAGATTTAAAGAATAGATGTTTCTGCGAGAAAATAGCTGTTTCCCAAGACCAGAAAAAATACAAAAATATATGCCTGGAAACTGATAATATAACCCGCATCTCAGACTGAGGGAATCAGCCTATTTTGGTGGTGTTAAGTTGAGAGAGCTGACACTAATGTCTGTAGACCCAATGTCAGCAGACATCCGCCATAAATAAAGGCAGGAGGTAGCAACATTATTATTCAAGATTGCAATTTGGTTTCAGTGAGTGAACGTGTGATGAGAAGGCCACGTGACAAGATGTCTTGGCGCCGCCCTACCCGACCACCTGACAGAAATATTCGTAGTCAATTTTCTGTCCGTGTTTCCCATATCATGCATTAACATGGGAAATAGATACGGACATGTGAGCGAGTGTAGCAAGTACGACGAGAGTGAGTACTAATTTCGTGTGGCTCATTCGTGTTAACTGTCAGGCGACGTATGGTAAATGGATGGTGAAGTGGAGGCGTCCAGCATTGTCTCAGTGACTTCAAGACGTCACAGGCTTCCGTTACAAAGAGCCAGGTAAGTTGTATTTTACTTACATCTGCCTATTTAGTATGCATTACCTAGGGTCGATGTTGAGTGAATAGGACTAACCATTTCGAGGTCACGAGATACAGGCATTCGCCCAAACACATTTAATAAGGGCCACCCATGATTTACGGGTGACATACCTGACATATTGGAGTTATGTCTACAGGACATGTATTAACGCTATTTATAATCACCTTCCACACAGCCCGGGTGGGTGTGTAGATGGCGAATTATGGAGGTGAAACTCTTGGGAGAGGCTGCAAGTAGTTTCCAGGTGTCATCAACAAGATGAGCATTAATCCACTTAGTAGTTCCTTCATTATAATTTTTTTCTATATAATCATGTTACCCAACATCCCACATAGTGGTCCTTCAAACTGGATGAGAACCGGTGGAGGGCCACAGAGTGGTCCAATTCCAGAGTGATTGGATCGAACCTTATAAGGTGGTCTTCTTACAAGTAAGACAACAGAATGGTCCTTCGAAAAATAACACAAAAAGCTAAGCTCTTACAGAAATGGAGTAGGACCCTATGGGTCACAGAAATAGGATCTCAGCCTAGGACTTCAACAAGTCCTACAGTCTTACAGTAAGATTCACACATATGTCTTACATAATCTTACAGAAAGACTCACATACGATCCCAGGAAGGCTAGTTGCTCTTCCACAAATCTGTTTAGAGGAGACACAGTCTCAAATAATTATTTCTCTTCTCAGATATGAGAAGCATGTATATATTTAAGCATCTATATATAAAGTGTCAGTAAAAAGAATTAATGGTCGGTCTGTATCATCTTACATGTATGGCTTAGATGTGTTTAAAAGCCTGTATCTAGGGGTCAAAGTTGAACACTCAATCGTGGTACACTCACCATGACACTGCCCACCACATGGGGCCATTGATAGCCATTTCATGGGCCAAGCCCAGAGACAACAAGGCCACCAGTAGCCACTGGCCATGGGCCACACATACCCAAACAGTGTTGAACTCAGCAGATTATGTAATGAAGAAGTAAGTAAGTAAGTAGGTAAGTAAGTAAGTAAGTAAGTAAGTTTATTCAGGTATACACAAATACATTTACATACATTATCATACATAGCAGCATATGTGTAGAGAACCTAGGATAACCCAAAAAAGTCAGACAGAGTGAGGCAGTGAAACAAGCTGACACATCATAACACCCACAACACAACTGACTGTGTCAAGGTCAGTGAGTTCATACATCTCATGAGACACCCATAAGACACCATGTCTTTGCTAACATAATGTTGGTTTTTATAGTGTTATTATCTTGTTAAAGAGATTAACATGGATTTACAAATTATTTGTGTCTTGTATAATTTCTACAGGACGAAGAAGTAAACCCACATACACTGTGGAAATTATATCACCAATACAGCACCAAAAGAACTTCTATTTCCAGTTATAGTCCACACTACTGTAATCACGGTAAATTAATTAAACCGCTTGTCACATCTGAATTGTATTATGTTCTCGGCAATCTTCACTTTGGGTGAGTATTCTTATCAACACTTTTATGAGAGACTAGAGCAAGTTGTAGCTTGCTGCAACACTGACAGTGTTGTAGCTTGCTGCAACACTGACAGTGTTGTAGCTTGCTGCAACACTGACAGTGTTGTAGCTTGCTGCAACACTGTCAGTGTTGTAGCTTGCTGCAACACTGACAGTGTTGTAGTTTGCTGCAACACTGACAGTGTGTGTAGGTGAAGTGCGGAAGGGAAGGCTCCAGTGTCGTGTTAAGAACACGACACTTAAAGTGTTGAGTTTACGTGACCTCCACAGAAAATGTAGCTAAACAGGCAACGACACTTATCGTAAGTGTCCCAAACTTTTAAGATAAGATTGCGTTCAGATTTTTTAACCACGAAGGGTTAGCCACCGAGGATAACCCATGAAAGGCAGTGTGTCGTCGAGGACTGCCTGTCTTATTTCCATTGGGGTCCTCAATCTTGTTCCCCAGGATGCGACCCACACCAATCGACTAACATCCAGGTACCTATTTGCTGCTAGGTGAACAAGACAACAGGTATCAAGAAGCGCATCGAAATGTTTTCCACTCTGCCGGGAATCGGACCCGGGCCCTCCGCGTTTGACGCGAGAGCTTTGCCAGCCAGGCCACAGGGCCACCTATCGATATGAGCTCCAGTATGTCACATAAGACAAACAATTACAACTGCTGTATGAATTTGTAAAGAAACACTAGTTCACATACTATCAACAGCTGAAGACATGTTGTGGTCAGTTCTCATCTAGTTAAGACAATAACTGATATTAAACAATGGAATAATGTATTAGTTACTAAAATTACCACTATGTTCCACAAAATATTTTTATTATTACTGGATAAATAAATAAACTTAGATACTACAGTTACTGATGTGAATAATCTAGTAACCCAAAATAGTTATATTAGGTCCAGGTTAACCTTACACATCTGCCACACTATTATATTCTGGCTTCACTACAAATGAAAGTATACAGAACTTTCAGCTGTGTTATGATATAATCATTAGAGTACAGTTGGAAATCAGTTTAATTGGGAAATTGGAGTCGTTCCCCAGCCTTGGTGGTGAACGGAAGTGCGTGCAGAGCTCCCTGGTGGTGGAGTTAGTGAACTTTTATTTTCCACAAGATGGCGGATGGATACCGGCGACGTGTACATACTGTATGCATTGATTTGCTGCAGGGAGCGGTGTATCCCAGCAATGCTGACGTTCTCTTGCCCTTAATTTTGAGAGACACATGTAGGATATCGACAGAAGACATTTACTTGATCTCTTTGAACGTAGCTGCCCGGTTTTTTGTCAAGTTTGCACCCGGCAGTGTCTACAATGGAATCGTCTACAGGTATCAGGAGAAGAGCATCGTAATCAACACAAACCTGGAGGTACGTCTTCGGGATGTGTCGGCACACTACTTGTGGATACGGGTTAAAAATATTCCATTTGAAGCCGACGAGGTAGACGTCAGACAGGTGTTTTGCAGTATGGGGTCATCCATGCCACCACCGTAGGGAGATGGGCCCATGGGCCATATGCAGGTATGCCAGAGGGGTTGTTCTCCCTCAAAATGACCCTGCGGTGGCAAATACCATATTTTGTTGTGATGGAGGCATTCCGTAGCCAGGTTTACGTGATGTATCCCGGGCAGCAGAGGACGTGCCATCTGTGCAGTGGCCCAGGGCATATGGCAGCAACATGTGATTGGCGACAGGGCCCATACAATGGGACTCGAGGGGAGGACGACGTGCGGACAGAGCCAGGTGTCCGAGAGGAACAGGTGCTGTTGGCGACACCTGTGGTAGAAGACATAATGGTGAATGCTGCGGGAACTTGTAAATGGAGTGATGCTGTTGAAGCGAGTGAGGAGGCCGTGTTGACGTTACCCCAGGAGTCTCTGAGTGAGATTATGGAGGCGGCAATGGTCAACTCTGAAAGAAGTCCTCTGGAGGAGGGGAATGAGTTCCCAGACCCCAGCCTTGAGGACCTGAGGAGGATTCTGGATAGTCCATTGCCGGGAGAGTTGCAGAGTATGGTAGTGGTCAATTACAGGTCGGTGGTTGTTGCAGATGTGGAGGTGCATAGATCTCCGGGGGAGGGGGTCATGGAGTTTGAGGGTGAGTCATGTAAGAGGCCAAGTGGTGAGGCTGACGAAGATGTGATTACACCAGGACAGAGGTCCTGTAAAAAGACCTGGGTAAACATAGCTAAGGGAGGGAAAGAGGGATTAAAGGGAAAACGTGGAGGTAGGGAAGGGAATGAGAGCCGAGGGTTTGGTGGTACTTTCAAGACTGTGGTGCCAGGATCCGTGAGGCAGAGAGGGAAACCTCCATTGCAGCATTCAAGTGTTTGAAAATGAACATCAATGGCCTCCGAGCGGAGGTTAAAAGGAAATGGGTGGAGGTAACACTGAGACGTATGAATGTAGACATATGCTTCCTACAGGAGCATAATTATAGGTGTGGAAGGGAATTAATGTTGAAAGGTTATAGGTTATATACAGGAAGTTCTGGGCATTTAAAGGGAGGGGTGACAGTGGGGGTGCGGGAGACCAGCCCTTTTCTTCTGAGAACATGGGAGGAGGGGAAGGGGGTAGGATTGTTAGGGTGGAAGGTGAGTGGGGGGATATTCAGGTGTGTTTTGTCAGGGTGTACATGCCGGAGTGCAATGATCGTAGGGTTAAGGAGGATTTTGTTCGAAATGCTTTAGTCTTTTCCTTAAGGGGCCTTTCTATGGTTACTATTGTAGCAGGTGATTGGAATTGTATAATTAGAGGGAAGGATGTCGAGCCTAGAGGAGCGGGATGTATTTTGGGTGCCTTAAGGGTAGGTTTTGGGGGCAGTGGGGGTGGTGGATGTGGTAAGGGGTGGGGGTAGAATGTGGAACACACCTATGTACGGAGAGGATACGCGGCACGGCTCGATCGGGTTTATGTAACGCAGGATATACAGGTGGGCAGTGTAACCTGTGTGGAGATGGGTTTTTCAGATCATAGTGGTGTTTTGGTTGAGTTAGGATTGGAGGGTGCTGTTAAGATTTATCCTAGTTATTGGAAATTAAGTGTTCGTTTGCTGCAGGGTGAGGGACATTGTGAGGTTTTTGAGGAATGGTGGGGAAGATTGTGGAGGGGGGCAAGGGTATCGAGGAAGTTGTGAAATGGTGAAAAACACGAGCGAAGGTGGCAATAAGAGGATTTTACATGTGGATAGGGTCTGAGGATGGGAAGTTGAGGTATGGTAAGCAGAGGTATTTGGAGGAGCAGTTGCGGGAGTGTTATAAGAGGTGGGGGAGGTACCCACGGGATGAGATCGATGAACTACGGGGTCAATTAAGGGAGATTCAAAATTAAAATTTTCATGCCATTAGGGTTAGAGGGGGGTTGGAGGATGTTTAATGGGGGGATAAACCCTCAGCTATGGTTTTGCGTAAATTTCGGGAATGACGGAAAGGCATGACGAATATGTCCTTAATGGTGGATGAGGACTTAAATGGGTATAGGAGTGGCCAGGTGGTATGTACCACTGAGGGCATGAGTTGTTATACAGATAGATGGTTTCAGAGAAAGTTGCAGAAGGGGTTTCATAATCAGGAGGCATGTGGTTTTGCTTTAAGTAGCATCTTAGAGAGGATTAGTCAGGAGGACAGGAAAGGTTTGGAGGGACGTATTACTGAGGAAGAGGTATGGCAAGCCATGCAGGGGCAGAAACTTGGGAAGACACCAGGTTTGGACGGGATTTCGAGCTACTTCTATGTGACTCATTGGGAGGTTTTGCGAGAGGTATTAGTGAGGGTTTTCAATGGTATGAAGTCAATGGGAAGTATGAGTGAAGAGCAGCGAACAGGGATAGTGGTTTTAATACCCAAGGGCCGGGGTTGCAGGACATTAAAGGGATATAGAGCGATAACTTTACTCTGTGCTGACTATAAGATTTTCGCGCGTATTTTGGTGAATCGTATGAAGAAGATATTAAATAATAATTTAGAGGGAGGGCAGTACGGAGTTCCTGGGCATAGTATGAGGGAGGGGCACCATAGGATAAAAGGGTTTGTTGAAGGTAGGAAGGGGAGAGAGTCGTGGGGTTGGATTGGGAAACTGTCTATGCCAGCGTGAATAGGGAGATGTTGCAGGGCATATTATTGAAACAGGGGTTCGGGGAGGAGGTAGTGGGGTGGGTAGGAATGCTTTATGGCAGGGCACAGGTGAGAGTGCAGGTGAACGGGAGGATGGGGACCGTGGTGGGCATGGGACGGGGGCTGCGACAAGGGTATCCTTTGTCGTAGCTCTTGTTCACATGTCTGCAGGATCCCTTCTATAGATTAGTGCAGGAGGGTGTAAGATATGGGGAGGGGAGGACCCGGAATGTGCTCCAGGTATCGTCGGGTATGTTGATGACACCACTATCTTGGTGGGAAGCTTAGAGGGGCTGGGGACTGTGAATAAGATGATTGAGATTTTTGGGTTGGCTACTGGGATGAGTGCAAATAGGGCAAAATCAAAGTTGTTAGAGGTAGAAACTTGGGTTAGAGGGGCGTTGGGACAGAGTTTTGGATAGAATACAGTGGATAGGATAAAGATTTGTGGTGTTTTTTGTAATGTGCCGCAAGTTGCACGGGAGTTTAACTCTTCTGCGGTGGTAGAGGCAGCTGTGGGTAGGATGGCAGGATGGAGGCCGGGGGAGATAACTCTTTTGCAAAGGGTTATTGTGGTAAATGCATTAGTTTACAGTAAGTTATGGTTCGTAGCTGTGGTCCATCCTCTCATGGAGGAGGATATTCGGCGGCTGCAAAAGAGGGTTTTGCATTTTATTTGGGGTTATGGAAGGCATTGGTTGCGGGAGGGGGTGGTTATGACTAGGGTGGCGAGAGGAGGTATGGGATTGATACCTCTGAGGAGGCGATTGATGGGGATATATGTGAGGCAGGAATTTTTGGCTAGGGGTGGGAGGGGGGGTGAGAGTGGACAGAGTTAGGAGGGAGAGCCAGAGGTGGTGGCATGGTAAGGATCTTCAGGTATGTGAGACACTCTTGCGACGTCTCGGAACCGTGGAAAATGCGGGTTAAGGTGTTGATAGGGTTGGAACGGGTGAGTTGGAGATACAGGGGGCAGCAGCTTATCCAAAGTATGATTGGGGGCTACGTGGTTTTGGTTAAAAAGGTTAAAATTGCCAGCCAGGGTGGGGTTTAGGTTTCTGCATAATATATTGGCATCCAGAGCTCAACTTTTCGTTATAGTCTGATAAAGGACGGGCTCTGCCAGAGCTGTGGAATTTTGGAAACAGCTTTTCATGTTGTATATTTTTGTGAGGAGTTGGCTAGGGTTCGTGAGTGGTTCGGTGGGGTAATTAGAGAGGTGGGGGAGGGGGGTTGTCTGTGTTGCGGGTTTTGAGTTTAGATGTTGCGGGTAGTCCTGAGGGTGTTACGCGCACGGTTATGTATCTGGCTTTGGATTACGTTTTTGTAAGTTGGGGCATGAGGGAGGTTCGGGGCGAGGGGAGAATCCGGGCTCTTGCAGCACGGTTTTATAGAACAAAATGCAGGAATCAAGGACTTTACGGTCAGGCATGGGAGCGGGGGTTTTCAGTGGAGTAGAGGCAGTTGACAATGGAGACGTTATTGGGGGGGGGAAGGGATAGAAATGGTAAGAAAGGGGTTGGTCTCCCTTGGGGGAGGGTCGGATTAGAGTATGTGTTGATTAGGTGGTATGCACGAGTATGAGAGAGTTGAAGGGAGTGGGTTATGGGGTGTGTGGAGAATGTATCGGTGACCTGGACTGGGGAGGGGAGGGGATGGTAGGAAGGAGTCAGGGGCAAGCAATCGGGGTTTGTCTCGGGCAGGGGTCATGGTACGGTCTGGCATAAGTAGAATGTGAGGATTCATATATGCATATATATGTATATGCCTGATGTCCCTTATGTTTTGAACTTGGTGTGTTTTGAGTTGTGTGATTTCACCTATAATAGATTTGGTTATAGTCTGTTCATTCCTGTTTATAATATTTATATATATTTTTTTTTATGATTCTGGTTATATTTATTCATGTCATTCCCTCAGTATACTCAGCACGTTGTATGTTTCAGTATAAACTAATGTTCATGTATTATGTATGTTAGTGTTCAATGTTACGTACCGACGAGAGAATGGCCAAGGTACATAGACAAGTTTTGTCATAATGATTCCCAATGTTTTGGGTCAGTCTCACTGATGAAGTGAGGTGGTGTTAGTATGTCTCACTGCTGAAGTGAGGTGGTGATAGTGTGTCTCACTGATGAAGTGAGGTGGTGATAGTGTGTCTCACTGATGAAGTGAGGTGGTGATAGTGTGTCTCACTGCTGAAGTGAGGTGGTGTTAGTGTGTCTCACTGCTGAAGTGAGGTGGTGATAGTGTGTCTCACTGAGGTGAGGGGTAGTGGTCCACGTGAAGTGGGGGTGTAATGTGTCTCACTGCTGAAGGGGATAGTGGTCACTGCGAAGTGAGGTGGTGATAGTGTGCGTCTCACTGCTGAAGTGAGGTGGTGATAGTGCACTGATGAAGTGATGGTGATGTGTCTCACTGCTGAAGTGAGGGGGGTGTCCACTGCTGAAGTGAGGTGGTGATAGGGTCTCACTGCTGAAGTGAGTAAGGTGGCTACTGCTGAAGTGAGGTGGTGTTAGTGTGTCTCACTGCTGAAGTGAGGTGGTGATAGTGTGTCTCACTGCTGAAGTGAGGTGGTGATAGTGTATCTCACTGCTGAAGTGAGGTGGTGATAGTGTGTCTCACTGCTGAAGTGAGGTGGTGTTAGTGTGTCTCACTGCTGAAGTGAGGTGGTGTTAGTGTGTCTCACTGCTGAAGTGAGGTGGTGTTAGTGTGTGTCACTGCTGAAGTGAGGTGGTGATAGTGTGTCTCACTGCTGAAGTGAGGTGGTGATAGTGTGTCTCACTGCTGAAGTGAGGTGGTGTTAGTGTGTCTCACTGCTGAAGTGAGGTGGTGTTAGTGTGTCTCACTGCTGAAGTGAGGTGTTGTTAGTGTGTCTCACTGCTGAAGTGAGGTGGTGTTAGTGTCTCACTGCTGAAGTGAGGTGGTGTTAGTGTGTCTCACTGCTGAAGTGAGGTGGTGTTAGTGTGTGTGTTTCAATGTTCAGGTTTTGATATTAATAATATAAAATATTTAAAAATATTTTACCAAACGTTTCCTCATGATGAATGTAATTGTAATAGATAATGTGCAGGTCTCTTTAGGGTAGGTGGGATTGTAGGGGGGTCAAGTTTTTAATGGTTCTCCATTGTGTTATTAAATACATAACGTGTTTGTACTTCTTTGGCAGTAAGTAATGTACATGGTGCTTATATATGTAAGTTATATATTGTTAAGTGCTTATTGTAAGAACGTTGCATTGTACGGTTTTCCTTTGTATTTGGATGTTTGTACATTCTGTTGTTGGTTTGTATTTGTGATAACCTTAGTTTTATAAGGTGTCATATTGATGTGTGTATTTTGTATAATTTTGTTTTACATAAAATATTAAAAAAATAAATTTGTTTACTCATGATGATTGTAATGGTAATAGGCTATGTTAGTGTGCAGATTGTGATGATAATAGGCACATGTTAGTGTGCAGATTGTGATGGTAATAGGCACATGTTAGTGTGCAGATTGTAATGGTAATAGGCAGATGTTAATGTGCAGATTTCTTTTGGGTAGGTGGGATTGAGGACGGGGTCATGTTTTTATAGTTCTCGATTGTGATATTAAATAAATAACGTGTTTGTTCTTATTGGCAGTAAGTATTGTACATGATGCTAAAGATATGTAGGTTATATATTGTTTTGTGCTTTATCCTCAGCACGTTGCATTGTATTCGTGTTTTCTTTGTATTCGGAGGGTAAGCTTTATTTACTTGGCATTGTGAAGCCGAGATTCATGTGTTTGTACACATGGTTGTTGGTTGTATTATTGTGATATCTGTACTTGTTATAAGGTGTCATATTGATTTGTGTGTTTGTATAATGTCTTTTTTAAATAAAATATAAACAAAAAATTGGGAAATCCCAATATTCTCTGATACATATCGTTTCAAGCCTGTTGTGAAAATTATTATTATTATTATTATTATTATTATTATTATTATTATTAATAATAATAATAATAATAATAATAATAATAATAATAATAATAATAATATTATTATTATTATTATTATTATTATTATTATTATTATTATTATTATTATTATTATTATTATTATTATTATTATTAGTATTATTAGTATTATTAGTATTATTATTATTATGAGCCAATCACCTGTAGGAGGTTTACAAGGCATTACCAGAATTATTACCTGCAAGTAATTTGGTTGAAGTAAGTGGGACTTAAGTCACAGTAGGTCACTAAACTGCAACTCCCTCAACTGCCCACTTCCTCACTACTTTCACAAAACAATAAATTAATGATTACAATATTAAAACCAGCTACTCTGGTAATTAAAGTTGTGTGGACTGTATGTAATTAGGCTTGCTTGCTGGGTACATGGAATATGATTATTATACATAAATTATTAGTGTTAATAAAAAAGAACTTTTTATTACCACTTACCATTCAGTTATTGTAGATGGATCACCCCACAACACCTGCCTAACATCTACAACCTATACTGGTCAGCTAAATGCAAGGACTAGGGTGTACTACCCCCTGAGTGATGTCCACTTTCATTTCGCCATTCACACCTAATTCTTGAGGTCCCGCAAATTTCTTGTCCCAATTCTCCTGCAGGATGGCGAAACGTCTACAATAAAGATACCCAGATGTTGCACATGTGTCTTAATTTCATCTTGTCGGTATTGTATACCATTCTTGTACAACTTGCCAGACACTACAACATCATGGAATCTTGATTCTGAGGACCTGTACATAACCTTTGCGACAACTATTACTACAACTAACCCATCTCTTTGGGTATGTCCTACTTCCACTGAACTTGAACTTGATTTGACATGAACGTCGGTAAGATGGGGAAGGAAGAAGGATGGGTAAGGATGGAAACATGGGAAATGATTGCGAGGGGGGAGGGGGAGGTGGGGTTTATAAAGGTAAGTGGCCTAACCACTTTGGCGCAATATAATAAGTGTGTGTGTATGTAGAGTTATTCATGAGTTAATTATATGAGGTGGGTATGCCTTCTGCCCATCAGTTGCATACAGATATACAGCTGTATACCAGCATACTACTGAGTTGGAAGAATGCATACGAGTTGCAATTGCTTTTTTTTTTTTTTTTTGAGGTCGGAGGCAAGGTTGCTGCAACAGGTGGTAGTTGCTGGGCTTTCGATGTTGTTGGTGGCTAGCCCGGAGCTGGTCAAGCAGTTTCTGAGGTGGTGTCCTATAGTAGGAAGTTCTTGAGTGTTACAAGGTTAGTTGTAAGATGTAGTTTGATAAAGGTAGGTCACCCATAGATGGGGAGTATTTATCTACGTTGTTGGACGTAGACTGGGTCTGGTGGTATCCACTCTTCTGGTTCAACGGGGAGGTCACTCAGGATTTTTGGTCGTGGGTAGTCGTCCTTGTGAATGAAACGTCTAACTCTTTGTTGCAGGGTCATTCTTTGGGTTCGGTGGAGAGGTGTGTTCATGACATAGTCGGTAGTGTATACTGGTTGAGGGGGGATTTCTCTATCAGGTACATAGAGTTCTTGCATGCCATATAGATGTCTCTTCTTTAGTTTGTCTATTCTGACATTAATTGCAGCGATGTCTTGTTGAATATGCTGGTCTTCCATCCTGATTCTATCTCTGAATCTGGTTCCAGTGATGAATCGGAAGGCTTTATTCTGGACCCGTTGAAGCCGCAGCATGTTGGTTTTAGTTGTTAGTGATATGGGTACACAGGGGTATTCTAACAACGGTCTGATCATCATCTTATAGAGGTGCTTCTTGATGTGGGGAGGGGCTTCTTTGAATCTGAATAGTTGGCCGAGGCGGGCTTTAGCTAGGTTCACTTTTTTAGAGATGTGAGAAGTGGAGTGAAGCAATCTGTCGATCTCGTATCCCAGGATCTTGTTAGGGTTTTTGATATCGACCCGTGAACCTCTTATGGAGATACCTCCTTTGCCTTCTATGGTAGATGGGAGACAGCCGATGGTGCTGATGAGGACTTTTTCTGGATTAGTTGTGATTCTCCACTTTTTCTCCCAGTTAGCTGTTCTTCGTAATTCCTCATTCATTTTCTCTATTACTCTCCTGTATTTTGTTGCACCTGATACTTCCAATGGGGAATCCCGCCTACCAATGACTATGCCCTCGTCTTCTACACGTCCCTTTCCACCTGACGTTAGTATATAAGCGCCAGCCTCCTTGCCTCTGCTTCAGAAACTACTAGACTTCGTTGCTGTTTACACCAACTCCAAGGCCGAGGGACTGATTACCTCATCTTTTGTATATAGTTCTTCTGTCTTCAAATAATGTCCTAGTATTTGTATTGATAAAGCCACTGGATGGCGAAACGTCTACAATAAAGATACCCAGATGTTGCACATGTGTCTTAATTTCATCAGGCCTAAAGTTGCTGACATCAGACCAACTATTTTTCTTGAAGATAGGAGTAACTCTGGCCTCCTACGGTACGGTATTAATGGTTATGGACAAATTTATTATGTGAGCAATGGGGATTGCCAATTCAGAGGCACAATCTTTTAGGAACTTAGACGGGATGTTATCTGGGCCGGTGCTCTTAGTTGGGTTTAACCTGCTTAGTTCTTTTTGCACGAACTCATGAGATACACTAACTAGTTGACAACTGTTTGGGGTTACCTTTTTATTGGTATAGTATGTTTTAAACTTATCAAGAGTCTGTGTTAAAGGTATTTGATGCAGCTAGTAGTTTACTTACTATCACTAGCCTAGTCTTTTTTCCCTTCATTCAAACAGCCCATTACCCACCAACGACATATTACGTCCATTCCCTCTAACTACACACCCAGCCAAACACCCACCCACCACCCAGCCACCCACCAACCCACCACTCAGCCACCCAACCGGCAGATTACAGCGGCCCACCACCGGCCTTGCCCCGTTCATCACTGTAACCGCAGATCTGTCGCGGCAAAACCCGATTATGCAAACTTTAAACCCGGACTAGGCGTCGGGCGACCGTAACGTGGAATTGGCTGCGTCTGAGAAGGAAGTGGACCACTGACTTCTAACCTCTTTATTTGTTTCCATTACCACTCCTTCCCTCACTACTGCCCATTCCATTTTTTCTACACATTATACCTCCCTTCCTCTTCTAAACAGTTTCAAGCCTTCTCATTACATCTCTATATCACTATTCCAAGTGCTTCTCTCCCCAGCATCATACTCAACACTTGGGTCCTTAATTGCTTAGTGCTGAATTTATTGAACGCAAAGCTGAAAGATTCAGGAATCGAACTTCAGGTCGAGGAAACTTATGGGTACAAATTCTTTACATTATTGCAGCCTCTGTTCATCGAGTAATAAAAGCCTATGTAATAGCTGTTGTGGGTCTAATTTAAAGAATAAGAAAATAACCAAATCGGATAAAATCTCCTGTCCTGAAGGAACTTGTATCCTAGGCAACAACAATGTCAATGTGTAACAAAATTTTAATCCTCTGGAAAATCAGATTAGTTTCGGTTTATAATATCCAAGAAAGGTATCCCTGTATCCCACAATAGTTGAAAACTAGCAATATCAGAAACAGTATTCACAATATATATAATGGGGACTGACATCCAATGGATCAAAGAAGAAATACGAGAGGCAAAAGCAAACACCGAAGATCGATTTTTGGAGTACCCATAAATTCCCACCACGAGTATTTTACATATGTAAAATAAGTTTAAAAATGTATTCGACAACCAGTCAAATACCAGTCGATGGAATATATTACAAGAGATAAGTTAAACCATCTCTGCGAAAACCAAACTGAATATATCAATATATCGAGAAACTTAATATATCATTGATTTTATGTGTAGAAACATTAAATAATTTTAAACTGATGTATAATATCTACTAGAATTTAACTTATAGAAATTGCATTAGGTTAGCTTAGTCTAGGCGAAGTTTCTAAGTAAGGTTTCTTGCCAAAATAATTTGTTCCATAATAAAGAGTGAAAAAGTTTAATAATTAATGCATAAAAGGAAATTTTTGGAAAAGTTAAATTGTTTTAGAAGTTCGGCCTAATTCACCAATACGATAAATAAATAAATAAGTATATATATATATATATATATATATATATATATATATATATATATATATATATATATATATATATATATATATATATATATATATATATATATATATATATATATATATATATATATTAATCATTGTCTGTACGTCACAGCAGGACTCGAACCAGCAAACTCACTCTGTATCAGAGTAACCAGTACTTTACCACGAAGCTAGCTCCGTGGTAAAGTACTAGTCACTCTGATACACAGTTTGCAGGTTCGAGTCCTGCTTGACGATAAAACAATGTTTGTAAATAATTTCGCTTGTTTGCGAATTGTTAAGCATATATATATATATATATATATATATATATATATATATATATATATATATATATATATATATATATATATATATATATATATATATATATATATATAAACACGCTGGATAACAGGTATATCTAGCTACTTCTACTTACAATTTAGGTCACACTACACAGGCATGCACATGTATATATATACATACACACATCTAGGTTTTTCTTCTTTTTCTTGATAGCTCTTGTTCTTTTTATTTTCTCTATTGTCCATGGGGAACTGGAAAAGAATCTTTCCTCCGTAAGCCATGCGTGTCGTATGAGGCGACTTAAATGCCGGGAGCAATGGGCTAGTAACCCCTTCTCCTGTACGGATGATAAGAAAGAGATGATTGCTGATGTTATGAATGAAAAGAAATTGGATGCCCTGGCCCTAAGCAAAACAAAGCTCAAGGGAGTAGGCGAGTTTCAGTGGGGAGAAATAAATGGGATTAAGTCAGGAGTATCTGAGAGAGTTAGAGCTAAGGAAGGGGTAGCAATAATGTTGAAGGATCAGTTATGGAAGGAGAAGAAGGAATATAAATGTGTAAATTCAAGGATTATGTGGATTAAAATAAGGGTTGGATGCGAAAAGTGGGTCATAATAAGTGTGTATGCACCTGGAGAAGAGAGGAGTGTAGAGGAGAGAGAGAGATTTTGGGAGATGTTAAGCGAATGTATAGGAACTTTTGAACCAAGTGAGAGAGTAATTGTGGTAGGGGACCTAAATGCTAAAGTAGGAGAAACATGTAGAGAGGGTGTGGTAGATAAGTTTGGGGTGCCAGGTGTAAATGATAATGGGAGCCCTTTGATTGAAATTTGTATAGAAAGGGGTTTAGTTATAGGTAATATATATATTAAGAAAAGGAGGATAAATAAGTATACAAGATATGATGTAGGGCGAAATGACAGTAGTTTGTTGGACTACGTATTGGTAGATAAAAGACTGTTGAGTAGACTTCAGGATGTACATGTTTATAGAGGGGCCACAGATATCTCAGATCACTTTTTGGTTAAAGCTACAGTGGGAGTAAAAGGTAGATGGGATACAAGGAAAATAGAAGCAGTATGTAAGAGAGAGGTGAAGTTTTATAAACTAAAAGAGGAGGCAGTTAGGGTAAGATATAAACAACTATTGGAGGATAGATGGGTTAGTGAGAGTGTAGGCAATGGGGTCGAAGATGTATGGGGTAGATTTAAAAATGTAATGTTAGAGTGTTCAGCAGAAGTTTGTGGTTACAGGCGAGTGGGTGTGGGATGGAAGAAGAGTGATTGGTGGAATGATGATGTAAAGAGAGTAGTAAGGGAGAAAAAGTTAGCATATGAGAGATTTTTACAAAGTAGAAGTGATGCAAAAAGGGAAGAGTATATGGATAGAAAAAAAGATGTTAAGATAGTGGTGAAGCAATGTAAAAAGAGAGCAAATGAGAGAGTGGGTGAGATGTTATCAACAAATTTTGTGTAAAATAAGAAAAAGTTTTGGAGTCAGATTAATAAGTTGAGGAAGCCTAGGGAACAAATGGATTTGACAGTTAAAAATAGGAGAGGAGAGTTATTAAATGGAGAGTTAGAGGTATCGGGAAGATGGAGGGAATATTCTGAGTTGTTAAATGTTGATGAAGACAGGGAAGCTGTGATTTCGTGTATAGGGCAAGGAGGAATATCATCTTGTAGGAGTGTGGAAGAGCCAGTTGTGAGTGTGGGGGAAGTTCGTGAGGCAGTGGGTAGAATGAAAGGGGGTAAGGCAGCTGGGATTGATGGGATAAAGATAGAAATGTTAAAAGCAGGTGGGGATATAGTTTTGGAGTGGTTGGTACTATTATTTAATAAATGTATTTAAGAGGGTAAGGTACCTAGGAATTGGCAGAGAGCATGTATTGTTCCTTTGTATAAACGCAAAATGGACAAAAGAGAGTGAAAAAATTATAGGGGAATAAGTCTGTTGAGTGTACCTGGTAAAGCGTATGGTAGAGTTATTATTGAAAGAATTAAGAGTAAGGCAGAAAGCAGGATAGCAGATGAACAAGGGGGCTTTAGGAAAGGTAGGGGGTGTGTAGACCAAGTGTTTACAGTGAAACATATAGGTGAACAGTATTTTGATAAGGGTAAAGAGGTTTTTGTGGCCTTTATGGATTTTGGAAAGGCGTATGATAGGGTGGATAGGGGGGCAATGTGGCAGATGTATGGAATAGGAGGTAGGTTACTGAAAGCAGTGAAGAGTTTTTATGAGGATAGTGAGGCTCAGGTTAGAGTGTGTAGGAGGGAGGGGGACTATTTCCCAGTAAAAGTGGGCCTTAGACAAGGATGTGTGATGCCACCGTGGTTGTTCAATATATTTATAGATGGGGTTGTAAGAGAAGTGAATGCGAGAGTCTTGGCAAGAGGTGTGGGGTTAAAAGATAAAGAATCAAATACAAAGTGGGAGTTGTCACAGTTGCTTTTTGCTGATGACTCTGTGCTTTTGGGAGATTCTGAAGAGAAGTTGCAGAGGTTGGTGTGTAAAAGAAGAAAATTGAAAGTGAATATAGGAAAGAGTAAGGTGATGATGATAACAAAATGATTAGGTGACGAAACATTGGATATCAGATTGGAGGGAGAGGGTATGGAGGAGGTATTCAGATATTTGGGAGTGGACATGTCAGCAGATGGGTCTATGAAGGATGAGGTGAATCATAGAATTGATGAGGGGAAAAGGGTGAGTGGAACACTTCGGAGTCTGTGGAGACAAAGAACCTTGTCCATGGAAGTAAAGAGGGGAATGTATGAGAGTATAGTTATACCAACACTCTTATATGGGTGTGAAGCATGGGTGATGAATGTTGCAATGAGGAGAAGGCTGGAGGCAGTGGAGATGTCATGTCTGAGGTGAATGTGTGGTGTGAATATAATGCAGAGAATTCGGAGTTTGGAAATTAGGAGGAGGTGCGGGATTACCAAAACTATTATCCAGAGAGCTGAGGAGGGGTTGTTGAGGTGGTTCGGACATTTAGAGAGAATGGAACGAGACAGAATGACTTCGAGAGTGTATAAATCTGTAGTGCAGGGAAGGCGGGTTAGGAGTCGGCCTAGGAAAGGTTGGAGGGAGGGGGTAAAGGAAGTTATGTGTGCGAGGGGCTTGGACTTCCAGCAAGCATGTGTGAGCGTATTTGATAGGAGTGAATGGAGACAAATGGTTTTTAATACTTGACGTGCTGTTGGAGTGTGAGCAAAGTAACATTTATGAAGGGATTCCGGGAAACCGGCAGGCCGGACTTGAGTCCTGGAGATGGGAAGTACAGTGTCTGCACTCTGAAGGAGGGGTGTTAATGTTGCAGTTTTATAACTGTAGTGTAAAGCACCCATCTGGCAAGACAGTGATGGAGTGAATTATGATGAAAGTTGTTCTTTTTCAGGCCACCCTGCCTTTGTGGGATTCGGCCAATATGGTAATAAAATAAATAAATAAATAAATATATATATATATATATATATATATATATATATATATATATATATATATATATATATATATATATATATATATATATATATATATATATATATATTTTATGTCGTGCCGATTAGGTAAAACTGGTCAATTAGCAAGAACTCATCTAAAATTAAGCCCTTTCTAAAATTTTCTCTTATACGTTTAAAGATATATTTTTTTCATTTATGTTAATGTAACAATTTATAATTTTGTACCAAGAGAAACTTTGAAAACCTACCTAACCTTATTACAACAAGCGCAATTTAATTTAGCCTAATCCAACTAAATATATTTTAGATACGTTAACAATAATTTAATAATAAACAAACACAATGAAATATATTTTTTTCGTTAGGTTCAGAATGATTTTTGCGAAATTATTGCATACACAAATTTTCGCTTGTCTTATATGGCAAGATGAGCGTTGCTATTTAAGCCAAAATCGCAAGTTTTACCTAATCGGCACGACATATATATAAGTCCAGAGCCACTGGCCCAGGACTCCAGGGAACAGGTAGGACGAGCCCAGGTCTTGAGCGTCAAGAGACCCAACCTAGGTCAAACGGGCAGGGGGCCTTTACACCTTATTAGTGTAATTATTGTCATAAACAGGGCCACCTGCAGCCATATTGTAGACAGATGCTTAGAGACCAGGCTGCAGCAGATGCCTCTCCAGTAAGTACGCCAGTTACACATGCTGTTGCTTGCATTGCAGTCTTGCCCCAAGGTACACAAAGAAGACCAGCTGTCTTAGACCCTCGGATGAAGGTCTATTCCAGCAAGTCTACCGTGGCCTTACACCAAAATGAAGGTATCAGGTGTTGTATCTTTAAGGGACACTGGTAGCACGTACACCTTGCTTCGCAGGGGTGTATTGTCATTGTCGGGTGACACATACACTGGGTTGCACATTTTTTTCAAAAGGATTACTGGAGTTACTGTCAAGACTCCGGTGCACAAGTTATGGGTGGAGTCTGCGTACCAGTCTGGGTACCTCCCTGTAGGTATTACAGAAGATGTACCTTTTGCAGGTGTTGACCTTCTACTAGGCAACAATGTTTTGGGTCTCCTCAACAGTGAGGAATGTTTGGTTTCACAGGACCTTGCTTTAACAGGTGGTAATGCACACACTGGAGTAATGGTGACTGACAGATTTTAAGTGTGTAATATGAATAGCCAAGTAAGCAAGAGAAGAACTTCTGTACTCTGCCTTGATCTTTCTACTGACCGTGGTGACTTGGGCCTGGGGCGCCTGTTCATTGAGTCTGATCTGCAGGAGACTCTGGGCAGTGATAACCCTGCCCATGTCAAAACCGGTTTAGGGGGAGGTCTCGGTGCTGGCATGGGAGTGACTACCCGGCCTCTGACGCAGCTGGTTCAGGTCAAGGGATGTAGTGACTCCTTGAAGTCTATTCAGTTGGCAACTGTTACGGGGGAAGTGGTTCCCAAATTTACCAAATGTTTATTTTAGTATGTGACCAAGCAGTCATGTCAGAGCCACTTGGGGATAAGGTTCTGAATTCTCTACAGATTCCCGATGGAGAATATTCCAGTATTGTGAGGGGTGAATTGAATAATAAATGTTCCCCAAACCCTTATCTTTTTACCAGGGTACCAGAGTTCCTGCCCCTCCCTAATAATTTTGTGTGTGTGGTTTTGAGATTTCTGGTAAAATTTTGTCAGCTACGCTTTCACCAAGCCAACCAGAATTCCAATTTTATAAAATGTCATGTAGTTTTGAGATACTTACTTAAGGATGTCTATCACTCTGAGAGTCAAAGAAAAGTAGAGTGTTTTTACCAGTCTCTCAGGACGATGCACTTTTGTTTTACCCAGTACCAGAAGGACCGGGATGAGGGGATGCCCCTATTTTTCATTACCGTGCGGGGAAGCACTCTGGAATCATTAAGTCATGGGCTAGGTGAGAATGGTGATGCTTCCCCCTCGGTGGTTTTTTTTCTCACTTTCAGAGACTGTTTGGCTAAGATGAGATGGGCGGCACTAGTGAACCAGCCTACGAGTCTGCCTAGGATAACGTGGGACCATGTGGTGGTTCTACTTGATCTGGAGGCTAGAGAGGAGTTGGTGATACTGGAGCCGGCTCCTAGGAAAGCTGTGATTAGTTTTGCATGGCAACTGATAGTGGATAAGGTCCCTGATGAAGATGATGAACACTGGAAAATTGTACGAGATTGCAGAAGAGTTGGACCTACTGAAAGAAGGGTTGTAGTGGTGGCTCAGCCGTGGTGGACCTTTGCGAAGGAGTTTTGGCATGCTGAAAATGGGGGCCAGGTGCATCCCCATGGGGTAAATGTGGCTGAGCACAGCCAGCCAGTGTGGGGCAACATAACCTTGTGGGAAGAGACATGTAGTGAGGAAAAAAAAAACATACTATGGGTGGGGTTCGAACCCGCGGTCAGAGAGTCTCAAAACTCCAGACAGTCGCGTAAGCCACTGGGCCAGCTAGCTTCAATAAGATTCATCCAACTAGGAGTTTTGAGACTCTCTGACCGCCGGTTCGAACCCCACCTGTGGTATGGTTTGTTTGCAATCGTGTCATTACGATTTCGTGAGTCATGCAGTGAGGAAGATGTGAAGTTTTTTTTATCTTTTCATGGTACTTAGCGAGAGTCAGTGGACGTTGCCTTCCAAGGGTCTCACACTCGATGACACTCAGCAGGTTCACTGACTGCCGCAAAGTAACTTTACTAACTAATGTTGGAAGGTTCCCTCTTATGAGTAATTTCATTTATGTACTAGATACCACAGTTGTGAGTTTGTGGCGGTATTTTTTGATAACCATGACCTTATGTGCCAAAGACACACCCATAATTGTAACTTTAATTTCTTTGTACAAGAACCTTTTTTATGACATTAACCCTCATGATCTTTTATTTGTAAACATGAGTTACCCACCCTGGGTTTTGCAAAATGATATGGGGGTTGGGGCAGTCTTGTTGCAGGGTAGAGCTGGGCAAGTAATGCCAATCAGCTACTTCTCAGAGAAATATAACAGACACCAAGGACGCTATGCCACCATAGCACAGGAAGCTCTGATTTTAGTTCTGGGAGTGCAAAATTTCTTTTCTGTATATGTAACAGGGTCTCTGTATCCTGTTATGGTCTATAGTGACTACAATCCAGTACGTTCCCTTCACTTAATGAGGAACCACCCTCAGAGCCTCACTAGGTGGGCCTTGTTATTCCAACTTCTAAACCTGGTGACTCATTACGTGAAGGGAATGGAGAATGTGGTTGCTGATCAAGTGTTTTGTGTGTAAATAGTGTAAGCGATGTAGTGTATAGATCACTTATCTATTCTTGTTTTGCAGTGATTTGCGGTAGACGAGTAGATGGAACCTTGGACCACCAAAAAGGAGAAGGGCAGGTTGAGCGGAGTTTGAGGTATCAGAATGCCCTATTATGTGTTTTGGGGGTAGTCACATGAGGTGCCATGCCTAAGTAAGGTATGCTCCGTTTTTTTGTGTGTGTTGGCTGGTGCGCCTCACTTGTGTTTTATGTTGGTACAGGGGTTGTTGGACCTAAAGTTTTGGGTGAATGTGGGGCTGGCGGTGATGCCCCCACTTTTTGGGTCATATCACATGATCCGGTGTGTTTTGCTTCTCCAGGACTTTTTTTTTATTTTTTTTTTGGATCATCACTGGGGTGACTCCAAGGTCTTTGGAATGAATGTAGGTGCCGGCCTGGTAGGTCCACCTTTTTGAGGGGTCTTTGGTGATGACTCCAGTGTTTTATGGCCACAGTCCCGCCAACAAAATTTATGTGACTATTCACCCGGTTTTTGGGGCCTGATATTTTTTTTTCCTCTCCCATGCTCTCCTGATTCTCGCAGAGGTGTGTCATGGGGAACCAGTTTTGTTTACTAAAGATTGTTGTGAGATGGGGGTGGTTATGTGATCTTTCTTTCTAAGTAGAATTTAATAAGTAAAATTTTTTTCTCTTTCTTTTCACTACTCTTGATAGTGTTCCTGTTTCAAAATTTTTGTGGTGTCATGCTTATTTTTAAACTGTCTTACAATAGTTCTGACACGTATCGAGATAGATGGGAAATCAATAGTTGTGATACTTAGCACTTGTGTTTGTTACTATATGGCACTTCTCAGGGTAGTATGTACAAAATTAATTTATTAGTTTATAATGTTGCTTGTTGTAATTTAGTAAAATGCATCAACGCCAGCATTGTGTTGTGATGGTGCCTTTTCCTAACATAGTTTTGTCAGCACGTGACTGTGGGCTCGTTTGGCATAGAACTTGATCACTTTTATGTTAGGCAAGTTTTACATGTCTGCAGTCGAGTAGCCTCGGCTGTTAATTAATATTGAAATTAAGCAGCCAAAAAGTCCATGATTGTCTGGCAGTAATTCTCAAGTTTTAATGTTTACTTTCATTCTTTTTTCCCCCTTTTGCCGTGTGGACCCCGCTAGCAGAGTGAGACCTATGGTCTAGG
>WNWK01007180.1:0-17500 GCA_009830355.1 Cherax destructor | reverse complement strand
AGTGGGTGCGGTTGGGAAGAAGAGCGATTGGTGGAATGATGATGTAAAGAGAGTAGTAAGGGAGAAAAAGTTAGCATATGAGAGGTTGTTACAAAGTAGAAGTGATGCAAGGAGGAAGAGTATATGGAGAGAAAAAGAGAGGTTAAGAGAGTGGTGAAGCAATGTAAAAAGAGAGCGAATGAGAGAGTGGGTGAGATGTTATCAACAAATTTTGTTGAAAATAAGAAAACGTTTTGGAGTGAGATTAATAAGTTGAGAAAGCCTAGGGAACAAATGGATTTGTCAGTTAAAAATAGGAAGGGGAGTTATTAAATGGAGAGTTAGAGGTATCGGGAAGATGGAGGGAATATTTTGAGGAATTGTTAAATGTTGATGAAGACAGGGAAGCTGTGATTTCATGTATAGGGGAAGGAGGAATAGCATCTTGTAGGAGTAAGGAAGAGCCAGTTGTGAGTGTGGGGGGAAGTTCGTGAGACAGTGGGTAGAATGAAAGGGGGTAAGGCAGCTGGGATTGATGGGATAAAGATATAAATGTTGAAAGCAGGTGGGGATACAGTTTTGGAGTGGTTGGTGCTATTATTTAATAAATGTATGGACGAGGGTAAGGTACCAAGGGATTTGGGTAGAACGTGCATAGTTCCTTTGTATAAAGGCAAAGGGGACAAAAGAGAGTGCAAAAATAGAAGGGGAATAAGTCTGTTGAGTATACCTGGTAAAGTGTTTGGTAGAGTTATTATTGAAAGAATTAAGAGTAAGACGGAGAGTAGGATAGCAGATGAACAAGGAGGCTTTAGGAAGGGTAAGGGGTGTGTAGACCAAGTGTTTACAGTGAAACATATAGGTGAACAGTATTTAAATAAGGGTAAAGAGGTTTTTGTGGCATTTATGGATTTAGAAAACCGTGTGACAGGGTGGATAAGGGGGCAATGTGGCAGATGTTGCAGGTGTATGGAAAAGGTGGTAGGTTACTGAAAACAGTGAAGAGTTTATACGAGGATAGTGAGGCTCAAGTTAGAGTGTGTAGGAGGGAAGGGGACTATTTCCCAGTAAAAGTGGGCCTTAGACAAGGATGTGTGATGTCACCGTGGTTGTTCAATATATTTATAGATGGGGTTGTAAGAGAAGTGAATGCTCGGGTGTTGGCAAGAGGTGTGGGGCTAAAAGATAAAGAATCTAACACAAAGTGGGAGATGTCACAGTTTGTCTTTGCTGATGACACTGTGCTTTTGGGAGATTCTGAAGAGAAGTTGCAGAGGTTGGTGGATGAGTTTGGTAGGGTATGTAAAAGAAGAAAATTAAAAGTGAATATAGGAAAGAGTAAGGTGATGAAGATAACAAAAAAATTTAGGTGACGAAAGATAGGATATCAGATTTTAGGGAGAGAGTATGGAGGAGGTGAGTGTTTTCAGATATTTAGGAGTGAACATGTCAGCAGATGGGTCTATGAAGGATGAGATGATTCATAGAACTGATGAGGGGAAAAGGTTAAATTGTGCACTTGGGAGTCTGTTGATACAAAGAACTTTGTCTGTGGAAGCAAAGAGGGGAATGTATGAGAGTACAGTTATACCAACACTCTTACATGAGTGTGAAGCATGGGTGGTGAATGTTGCAACAAGAAGGCTGAAGGCAGTGGAGATGTTATGTCTGAGGTCAATGTGTGGTGTGAATTCGTAGTTCGGAAATTAGGAGGAGGTGCGGGATTACCAAAACTATTATCCAGAGAGCTGAACAGGGAATGTTGAGGTGGTTCGGATATGTAGAGAGGATGGAACAAACAGAATGAATTCGAAAGTGTATAAATCTGTAGTGGAGGGAAGGCGGGTTAGGGGTTTGCCTAGGAAAGTTTGGAGGGAAGGGATAAAGGATATTTCCAGCAAGCATGCGTGAACATATTTGATAGGAGTGAATGAAGACAAATGGTTTTTAATACTTGACGTGCTGTTGGAGTGTGAGGAAAGTGACATTTATGAAGGGATTCAGGGAAACCGGCAGGCCGGACTTGAGTCCTGGAGATGGGAAGTACAGTGTCTGCACTCTGAAGGAGGGGTGTTAATGTTGCAGTTTTATAACTGTAGTGTAAGCATGCCTCTGGCAAAACAGTGATGGAGTGAATGATGATGAAAATGTTTCTTTTTCGTGCCACCCTGCCTTGGTGGGAGACGGCCGATGAGTTAATAAAAAAAATAATAAGTGAAAATTTATAATTAATTTTGTGTGACTTTTCCGTTGACTTTTGTTTCTTTCATCTCGTAAATAACTTGTTTCATCACAACTTGAATGACATGGTTTCAACTTGTGTAATTGTTTTGATCTAATTTGGAAAATCTGAGTATTCTTCTTTGACTTTGTGTATACACTTTTGCCAGTAAAAACTGGTGGATTTGGAAGTGTGACAATTGGATTCGTAAGTCCCGTACCAACCTGTGTACTTGTGACCTCAGTCAGTTATGAGAGATACCTGACTGCAAGTGCAACGTAAACAACCAACACTATGTATGATAAACACTGTTGCGTGTGAATGTGTATACAAGTATCGTGTCATAATAAGAAATAATTCTAAAATGAGTGTGATTGTGTGGTGTGGGAGTACGAGGGAGGAGAGAGAGAGAGGAGGGAAGGAGAGAGAGAGAGAGAGAGAGAGAGAAGACAGACAGACAGAAACAGAGAGAGAGAGAGGAGAAATAGAGAGAGGAGAGAGAGAGAGAGAGAGAGAGAGAGAGAGAGAGAGAGAGAGAGAGAGAGAGAGAGAAAGAGAAAAAGAGAGAGAGAGAGAGAGAGAGAGAGAGAAGAGAAAGAGAGAGAGAGGAGAGGAGAGAGAGGTTAGATTTTAGATTTTGCCACCGAAGTGGTTAGTTTATTGTGCACCCCATATCCATCCTGTGGACGGTAGCACAAGAGCATATGGATACTCAAAAGGCCTAGGAACTAGGCCCCAAAAGGGTTAACAGCTGTACATTTGGATTTTTATCTACAGTTCACTTATCTGTTACAAGCAAATTTATTAAATTTGCTTAGTATATTTGGTATCTTATTTTCATTAATATCTTGACACGTCACATAGGTTATTATACTGTCTATCTCTTTATTCCTCAATAAGTGGACAATTAAGCTCATTGTGTTCAATACAGTGACCATTTGCCTGACCACATAATTTGCATTTGGTTTGCGCATCATGTGTGTGTCTCCCAAACTGCCAGAAGTACTTGTAGCCAAGCCTAAGCCTGGCCACTACAACATCAGTCAGTCTGTTTACATTGCAAGTTGCTCCATAAACATACTTATCTACGTTCATGTTATAATAGTGGGTTATAAATCTTATTAGGCTTCCAATTGCATTCCTTTAACATTCATTTTCATTATTTACTTCTCTCCTAATATTATTCCTAATGCTATACACAGATATACCAAAGTTATATTCTACATTCTCCTTCAGGGTACTCTTCTTGGCTAACGTATCAACTTTATCATGAAGGAGTAATCCAGTGTGTGATGGGATCCATAGCAATTGTACATTAATTTTTCCCCCGGATTTTTTAGTATCTATACCTGGTTTCTCCAATGAGCCTGTTGTTGGAGTCATTATATGAGTCAAGAGCCTTCAGTGATGACATAGAATCAGTAATGATGATAGAGTCAAGCTCAGTGTCATAAGTTAGCTTTAGCGCCATTAGGATTGCAAACAATTCAGTTTGCAGTGTAGACTCCCCGTTGTTAATTCTTATGCCTAGTTCAGCAGATGCAGCCCTGCCAGAAGACTCCTGTTTAGATCCAGCTAGGCGAGAAATTTCTTCTTAAGCAGTTGCTTTAACAAGTGATTTAAGGAAGGGATTACTAGCAATGAGTTTCTTGGGAGGGACTTGCAGGTATGTGATATTAAATGAACACATCTTCCATGGAGGGGTGAAATGCCTTTGTTGTCTACAGTGATACAGTTCATGAAGGTTATAAAACTTAATATAATTGCATGTTTTCACAATCCATTTAGTAAGATTCATAGTGACAGTGCCTGGTTCATTACTTAAATTAACGTTCTTATACCGAGTACAGTGTTAATCTCAATAATCCTATCACTGATACTAGAAATACCAAGTTCCTTCCTCATATTAAGAACCTTTATAGATTTGGGACATCCATGAATAGTTCTGAGAGCTTCATTTTGCATTAACTCCAAGGGTTGGAGAGAATTTTCTGTAGCTAATATCAACATGGGAGCAGCATAATCAATTAAGGAACTAACACAGGCTATGTACATCGTTCTCACGATTCTCATATTTGCACCATACTTGGGACTGTAGCCAGCAACAGCTCTGGGAGCATTTAGCCTATCTTTGCATTTCTTCTTTAGTTGTGGTATAGTGGATTTATTAAAGGGTACATCTACACCAATGTGTCTGTAAGATTTAACGTAGCTAAAGTTTTCACCCTGCAAATAGATGGGTGGGGGATGTCGTTTGCTTGGTAATATCTTTGTTTAAAAGGTAGATATTATGAGGCCTCATCGATTACAAATTGCTTGAACGTCATTAGGAATGGTACTCATCTTCTTATGCCCTATTGTATGGATCATGATGTCATCAGCGGTGAGAGATAGAGAGAGAGAGTGATAAAGAGAGAGAGAGAGAGAGAGAGAGAGAGAGAGAGAGAGAGAGAGAGAGAGAGAGAGAGAGAGAGAGAGAGAGAGAGAGAGAGAGAGAGAGAGAGAGAGAGAGAGAGAGAGAGAGAGAGAGAGAGAGAGAGACGTGGTGGACGTGTTATAGTGTTCTCCACAAACTTTACTGAACTACCTACAATGCACTAATAGAAGTAAGCCATCTCCATCATGGAAATGAATATCAGTGAAATCAGTGATATTTAAGTGTCTTTTGAACAAGTATAGTGAGTGAGGGGGAGGACTAGCAGGCCTACGTAATGACGGCACTATTGCCTTCACGGTGTATATCTAATATTTTCTCTTTGGTGCTATATAATAACATCTAAGTGCTGTATAACAATGTGATTTGTGATCAATAACATTGTGATTTGTGTTTCCAGCTTTCAGTAGTAGAAACATGGATAGATAAACAGTTGCTTATTAAGTTTTAGAAGAAGGCAACACTCTCCAGCTGGCCGGCCCATAGCCTGTCCTCACACCCACCTGCATATTACACCCCACGATACCACAACTTTTCGCCTCACTACTTGTGGAAACGTTTTTGAGTCGCTCAAGTTCCACAGGGTAAGTGGGCCGTTTGGAGCCTTAAACTTACCACGCATAGGTCCTCTGAGTTCATGAACCCACACACCCAACCAAACAAACACAGTAGTTGGCGGAGATAGAGATTACACATGTTAATTGATAGATTTACTCTCCTAGGAAGATCTATGTAAGTTTGTACAGTTAGTAACTAATATTAGGATTATTGAGGCAACTTTAGATATTAATAATGTAGCTCTAGCACTTTAACATAGGAAGTTTTAGGGCCCAATAGACGAACATCGGGTTATATAGGCCAAAGAGAAATGGCAATCCCATGCTTAGGTCAAGCAGAGGGGAGAGTCCATAGAGGACTAAAGCTTAGGGAATTTGGAAGACAGAGAGACATATTCTACACCATCAAGTAAGTTAAACCCCTCGTTAGTCGTGCATCTAGGTGGGAATTCTTTCGTCTGCAGTCAGCTAGAAATTCTGTCCATAAGCCACTTGTAAGTCTGAGAGAAGCGTCTCTGAGTGTCGGTGTCAACAGTGCTTGCCAGAGGGCAGCTTTCAAGGAGGCAGTCCAAAGACAAATTTCTATACTACTCTCTCTCCAGAGAAATTCACTGTAAACTTGCAACACTTCTTTTGTGTTGACTTCACATCGCAAAATAGCAAGAATATCCTCGCAATCTGGCTATTGTCCCAGTGGCTACTGTAGTGTTTGTAAGTATACTACAAGGAACAAACTACTTCGTAAATGTAAGGAGCCTACTTATTCCATTTACTGCTACACAGATTGCATTCCAGAAGAAGAATTTTATTGTAGTCAGGTAGAACAGCTCAGGAGATTGAAAGAAATCCAAAATCCTGTTATATATGGGGAAACGAGCATGGAGCTACAAGAGGAAGGTTCAAAGGCACCTCAGGGACTCCTCTCCAATAATCAAGACTGCTCTTATGGACCGTGCTGTAAAGTTGCATCTAAGATAATCCATCACAGGGAAGCACTTCATGAGCTCCTCAAATCATTAGATACCCTTCAAGCTATTGCAGAAGGCCAGTGCAAGCCTATATCAAGTGAAATAAACTGCTCACCTGATGGTGACACTATTCACAAGGACTGGAAGTCCCACATTGAGTTCAACTCAGAATATTCTAGCACAATTCCTCTGACCACCACAGAGGGAACAGATCCTCTTCCCAGCAACGAAGTAAGCCTTGAATCTGTTAACTCTCCTACACCTGACATCACTGCTTCAACACCTGCCAGTACTCCAGACAGCACACATACCATCACTGATACATCACCTGTCCACACATACCATCACTGATACATCACCTGTCAGCACACATACCATCACTAATACATCACCTGTCAGCACACCTGCCAACACTACTCCGATGTCTGGCAGCAGTGCTCCATCAACCAATACTGAGTCAGGATTTTCTCCACCAGAAATTGGCGTAGTTAATAATCAGGTGACCAACATTGCACCTGAACAAGTGCTGAGCCAAAGTACGAACAGCAGGGACACATCTGACAGTACTGTACTGAGGCGTAGAAGAGGAAGAGGACATCTATAGCCGACTCACTTTACACCAATACAATCCCAGGAAAACATTCACCAAATACTCAGTCATAAGGCTCACCAGAGGCAGAATCAGCGGCAGAACCTCCAGATAAATCAGCTGCTAAATCAACAGAGAAACACAAGAGATGCAACCTAGGTGCACCTATGTTGCACCTAGGGTGCAGAGGAACACAAGAGGTGCACTGCCTAGGTGCACCTAGGCAGTGCTCTTGCTGTCACCGGAGGGGACACACCACTAACAACTGCCTGCGAAATACCAGGTGCAATTACTGCCACAAGAATACCAGTGTTGGAAGGAAAAGGAACCTGACAGAGAGATCTATTCTCAGAATGAACCAGCAGGATCTCTGAATTGGTGAACACACTCACACGTCACCCACCCAGCTACTCCTATTTCAGCACGGCAGGCGGTTTTGTGCCTTATGCAAGACCACAGGCACAGACCTACATCCCTGCAGCTGTTCCGGTGTTCTATCTGTCTCAAGGGCAGGCACCTTACACACCCTACACACCCACCACCTCATGCTGAACATAATCATGAGGAGTCAGTCTATCAGTATCCTGTCGGCCAACATTAGAGGATTCATTACCAATGTTGAAGAGCTCACGCACAGTTTCGTGAACACTCGATGTCTCGACATGATAGCTGTTTTATTGAAACATTTTTGGACGACAGGACTCCGGAAAATTTTGCAAGAATTGCGGGCTACACATGGATGAGAAGAGACAGGCAAGGACAAAGAGGAGGTGTTGCTGTGTGCATCTCTAAAAGTGTACATGCCCAGCACATTGATGTTGCCATCAAAACTCATCTTGAAATGATGTTCTTCAAGCTATGCTTAAACACTACTACCTCTGTATTAGCATGCGTAATGTACAGACCTCACTGGGAACATGCAGACCCCATCAACTTCCTATTGGAAAATGTGGACTCCCTTCTGCTCCAGCACAAATGTCAACATATAATCGCTGGTGACGTCAACCTACATCTTATACAGTGTGACTTTGATGACCTTCTTGCAGTGTTTGACATGAGAAACTTTGTTGATTTCCCTACTCACATCTCTGGTTTCTCCTGACCCAGAAGTGAGTGATCTGGCAGAAGGTATAGTCACTTGTCAATCCTCGGTTATGTTGGATCATCTGACCACAAGTCTGTTTTTACGACACTGAAGATTCCAACAGAACGAAGTGAGGAATCCACATGTACTACCTGGCTGTGGGAAATTGGAAACTGGCCAGCCCTTCGCTCTGAGCTCGCCGCCTTCTATTGGAATGCTCTTCTCAAGGTGATGTTGACAACCAAGTTAATGCCTTCAGTGGATACATCCTTAATCTACAACAAGAACACATCCCTCACCGGCAGTATGTGACGAAGCCTACAGATCAGCATTGGTTTGGTTTTCGTTGTAGAGAAGGTGCTACTGCTAAGTACAAGGGTTTGCAAAGATATAAGAGACATCCCACTACCTATAACAGGAACTTGCACAGGCAAGTCCGTAAGCATATGGGTGAAGTTCAAAAGTGGGCCATCTGTAAATGGGAGGTGGACACAAAAAGTATGCTAGCATAAGGTACAGTGGGCTCCAAAACCTGGTGGTCCTTGGTCAAGGACAGACAAGGTTATCTGCATGATGAACTTATTCCACCTCTAAATCGACAGGATGGGACCACCTCTACTAGTAGAGGTGGCTAGCTGCAAGAACTGTGTCAAAGCTGTCAGTGGTGACAGTAAGGCAGGAGGAGGTGTATCGTCTTCCCAAATCGCTGGACCAAGAAAAGGCTGTGGGCCAAGACAAGTTGAGCCCAAGATTGCTGAGTAGATGTGCAGACCAGGTAGCAGCACCTCTAACTCGCATATTTCAGCAGTGCCTAGTACAGTGTAAATGGCCTTCTCTGTGGAAACAGGCAAATGAAGTCCCTGTTCACAAAAAGGAGAGCAAAGCAGAAATCAGCAGCTACAGACCAGTGTTACTCCTGTCAATCGCTGGCAAGATCCTTGAGACAATAATCTCACGACAAATGACAAGAGTTTTTTGACTACAACTCACTATGTGACGGTCAATATGGTTTCAGCAAAGGCTACTCTGCTGCTGATCTGTTGTTAAACCTCTCGTCTAAGAGGCACCAGTCACTGGATGAATCTATAGTCAGCTGTGTGGTAGCACTGGACATTGCTGGTGCTTTCGAATGTGTGTGGCACCAGAGGCTCTCGGCAAAACTGCAAGCACTGGGAATTGCAGGCTCTACACTATGTCTCCTCAGTGATTACCTTCAAGGTAGATCTCTCATTGTAGTTCTCAATGGGACAGAGTCAGCAAGACATCCTATTGAGGCAAGTGTTCCACAGGGAAGCGTGTTTGGGCCATTTTTATAGAATGTCTACTTCAATGACCTTCGTCTGCATATGCAGACGACTGTACTCTGACATTTAATTATCTAAGCTTCATCAATCACCAGCTAAGAGCTATATCAGCCAGAGGAAACCGATGGCAGCTAACATTTGCTCCCGAGAAAACACAAATGATGATGTCTCTAGGCACCAAGATGCTAATGCCGGAGCAGTAGTATGAATGGGAGAGTGTTGGTACCCGGGGACGAAGTCGATATCCTTCGGGTGAAATTTGACTCCAAACTGACCATGAAGAACCACGTTGTAAATCTTGCAAACAAGGTGGCTAGGAAGCTTACAGCACTTCGACGTATCTCGCATCTGCTCGACAGTAGAGGTTGCAAGATTCTGTACGAGTCAAATGTGCACTCACACCTTGAGTATGCTCCACTTTCCTGGGCTGCCTGCCCCCCTTCACATCTGCGACTGCTTGACAGAGTAGAGAACGGAACAAGACGTCTGTCTCATCTCTCACCTGGACCCAGCTGGGATAGATCTGTCATTTCAGCAGAGCCTTCAGCACCGGAAAGATGTTGGAGGCCTTACTGTCATGTACCATTCCAACATTGTCAAAGTACCACACTTGGCTCTACTCCGAGGACAGCGAGAAGTGAGCTACACAACACGACGGGCAGCAAGCAGCAACTTCACCCTGGCTGTACCCTTCTCCAGAATATCACTTTATCTGAGATCATTTATTCCCAGGATGACTCGAGCCTGGAACATGTTCGTACAGCATCATGATATCAACGAGATGAAGTCAGTTGATCACATGAAAATGTTGGCCCACAGATGGCTCCAACTTCATGAGCTGATGTAGGTAACTTAGCTTGTCAATAAAGTCAGAAATTCTTAACCTAACGTTGCCAAACCCTGTGTAAAAGAGAGAGACGGATGGAGGGGGGTAGACGAGAGCAGGGAAAGATAGGACAGGAGTAATCGCTGAGCAATGAACATCAACAGCAGGTCAGGACAGTGTCCACACCGGATATGGAGGGCCGGATAACACCTGCGACTTGGTTACTACTGTCACGTTCCATAACCCTTTAAACACTTCTTCCCCCCCCCTTCAACGTTCTTCACCACTTTTATAACATTCTTCTTGTAGTTTTTATTGTTGAAGGTTTAGTTCATAAATACAAATGCCTAAGTGACAGAGGAGAATATGAACACACGGGCCAGAGCACCAAGGTGCAAAGTTTATGTTGGTGTGTGCGCCAGCACGAGAGTTTTCTTTTAAGAGACCTGTAACTCATCCACAACCAACGCTTTCTATATCAAGTCGAGGTCCAGTCACCCTACCAACAGCCGCTCATCCTTATCTCCCAGACTCACCATCAACCACCAAGACACCCACGAAGGTATAACTCGTGAATACAACCCGACCATCCGCGTTTGTCCATTACCAATACAATGCAACAAAATATACAAAACAATACAACAACCAATGCTGTTTTGAATTTTAAATAGTTAGTCTTGCAAACCTAATACATGTCTGGCCTTGGGTTTTCCTGAAGTTGACAAATTTGAAGCAGACTTTGATTAAGCTTCTCGGGTCTCTTAATTATCAAAACAAGAGGATTTAAGTTTATGGAGAGGGATCACTTTTCAGTTTCCAACGCGTCCTCCTAATATCTCTCACGCTTTCAACTACGGTTTGCAGCCCATATCTAAGTTAGGCTAGGCTGTGCTAGGCTGGGCTAGGTTAGGCTGCAAGGATGCAGTGAAGAAACTATAAACATTAGAAAATAAAATAAGACAAAATAATTCCCTGCGCAAACATAAAACGCGCAGTCACGTTCTCGGCTCAAATAACTTGTCATATCCCAACTGTTCAAGGCTGCCTCAGTAGCCACCCATGGCACTGTTCTGACAACAGTGCCATGGGTGTTACAAATAGCAAAGAAAAACAACAAATAAAAGCGAGAACCATAATGTCTTAGTCCCTTACTTAGGACGACTGCTGGGAAGAACTTCCACCTTCCCGTATTTCAATACCTGCAGAAATTTTTAATCTTATACCAGGATAGTTTGGCACACATGCTGGCAGACAGGATGGCACACCTGCTCTACTATCACTACTACTACTACAGTTACAACTGCTCCAAACGCCACCACTATGAAGTATTTAGTCCACTACATGATGAATTTTATAGTAGCCTGATATAATAGATGCAAGGAAGAACTTGACAGCCCACCAGATGACCCAGGTTAGTATGTGTGTGTAATGATAAATATATAAATAAATAAATTTACATATATATATATATATATATATATATATATATATATATATATATATATATATATATATATATATATATATATATATATATAAATACGAGTGGTATTTAATCAATAACAACACTGCGACTGGCCAAGGACTCGAACCTATGTCTTTTGGCCCGCCTCATGGTGAGCGAAAATTACGTCATAAGATTTTTGCTCACTGTGAGGTGTTCCAAAAACGATATGTGTTCGAGTCCTTGGCTAGTCGCAGTGTTGGTATTAATTAAATACCACTTGTTCGTGGTCACAATAATATATATACTGCTTGTGGAGGCTAGTACAGGTCGGCCATCACTTATGAGGCATCATTGCGACCTGTAGTGTGCCGGAGTTTGCCGGATTAAAGAGTTGTTAGGTTAAAATACACATATATTTTGGCCTTTCTTTGATTAGTTTATCTTGCAGCATGTAAACATTCATTATTTCTTGTTCACTTATAAAACTGCATTGCTCTAGACCTTTTAGCAGATTACTTGTCAACTGAATTAACCTATCATTAGACACTCTTTCTGCTAAATCTTCCTCCTTTTCATAACTGCTTTCTCCTCCACTGTCTTGCTGCTGTGGATTTTCAAGCATCTGCATAATTTCTGAGTCAGTATAATGATGAAATTTGAGTCAGTATAATGATTTGAGTCAGTATAAGGAAGAAATTTGAAATTATGCAAGCTGAAATTAGTGACAGATTACTGATGGAACCAGATAACTGATTGCCGGATTAATAAAGGCCAACCTGTACACCAAACGGGGAGTAGAATGAAATTAGCTCAGAGGCACCCACACCACCGTACGTTCTCGGATCAAGGTAAAACACCTAGCTTTGCTGGGTGCTTAATTCTTGTATGATTTGGTGGTCCTGTGGGTTAGAGCATCATGTGACTTTTGCTCACCATGAGGTAAGCCAAAGCAACATGGGTTCGAGTCCTTGGCTAGTCGCAGTGTTGTTAATTATATATATATATATATATATATATATATATATATATATATATATATATATATATATATATATATATATATATATATATATATATATATATATATTTACAAACATTGTCTCTACGTCCACAGCAGGACTCGAACCTGCAAACTCTGTATCATAGTAACCAGTACTTTACCTGGGGTCTAGCTCCGTGGTAAAGTACTGGTTACTCTGATACCGAGTTTGCAGGTTCGAGTCCTGCTGTAGACGTAGAGACAATGTTTGTAAATAATTTCCCTGTTTGCGAATTGTTAAGCATATATATGTATATAAATCTTGTTGTCTAGCAATAGATGACAGTTCATCTTAGTCCTACATGTAGGTAAAGTGGTGTAGGGTTTTTCTGTATCTTTCCTGCTAAGGGGAATAGAGTATGTACTTAATTTCGTTTCACTGTCCTTTGTATTGCAACAAACACTGACCTGCAAGAAGAGATGTGGCATGAGTGACGCTGATAGCCGCATATGCTTTCTATCAAACTGTTGATCAGGAAGCAAGGGAGTATATTATCCCATATTCCGGGAGGGCTGAGTCCCTCAAGTTCTTCAGGGGACTGAGAGGGCTGATATCCCCTTTCTGGAGAATTTTCTCCGCAGTGTGTAATCACTTAATTGTGGTTGCAGGGGTCGAGACTCAGCTCCTGGCCCCCGCCTCTTCACTGACCACTACTAGGTCCTCTCTCTCCCAGCTCCATGAGCTTAATCATACCTCGTCTTAAAGCTATGTATGGTTCCTGCCTCCACTACATCACTTGCTAGACTATTCCACTTCCTGACTACTCTATGGCTGAAGAAATACTTCCTTACATCCCTTTAACTCATCTGAGTCTTCAACTTCCAATTGTGACCCCTTGTTTCTGTGCCCCTCTGTGGAACATCCTGTCTCTATCCACCTTGCCTATTCCACGCAGTATTTTGTATGTTGTTATCATATCTTCCCTAACCCTCCTGTCCTCCAGTTCTGTTAGGCCGATTTCCCTTAACCTTTCTTCGTAGGACATATCCCTTAGCTCTGGAACTAACATTGTTGCAAACCTTTGCACTTTCTCTAATTTCTTGACCAGGTGTGGTTCCAAACTGGTGCTGCATACTCCAATATGGGCCTGACGTACATGGTGTAGTCTCTTGAACGATTCCTTACTAAGGTACCGGTACGCTATTCTCAGGTTTGCCAGTCGCCCATATGCTGCAGCAGTTATCTGGTTGATGTGTGCTTCCGGAGACGTGCTCAGTGTTATACTCACGCCAAGATCTTTCTCCTTGAGCGAGGTTTGCAGTCTTTGGCCACCTAGCCTATACTCTCTCTGCAGTCTTCTTTGCTCTTCCCCGATCTTCATGATTTTGCATTTGGCGGGGTTAAATTCGAGAAGCCAGTTGCTGGACCAGGTGTCCAGCCTGTCCAGGTCTCTTTGAAGTTCTGCCTGATCCTCATCTGATATAATTCTCCTCATTAACTTCACATCATCTGCGAACAGGGACACTTCTGTGTCTATCCCGTCCGTCATGTCATTCACATATACCAAGAATAGCACTGGTCCTAGGACTGACCTCTGTGGGAACCCGCTCGTCACAGGCGCCCACTGTGATACCTCGTCACGTACCATGACCCGTTGTTGCCTCCCTGTCAGGTATTCTCTGATCCATTGCAGTGCCCTTCCTGTTATACACGCCTGATCCTCTAGCTTCTGCACTAATCTCTTTTGAGAAACTGTGTCGAAGGCCTTCTTACAGTCCAAGAAAATGCAACCAACCCAACCCTCTCTCTCGTGTCTTACTTCTGTTACTTTGTCATAGAACTACAAAAGTGGCTTACGCGACTGTCTGGAGTTTTGAGACTCTCTTACCGCGGGTTCGAACCCCACCCATGGAATCGTTTAACTCCAGAAGGTTTGTGACATAGGATTTGCCTTCCATGAATCCATGCTGGTTGTTGTTTTTAATCTTGTTCCGTTCCAGGTGCTCTACCATTCTCCTCCTGATAATCTTCTCCACGACTTTGCATACTATACACGTCAGTGACACTGGTCTATAGTTTAGTGCCTCGTTTCTGTTTCCTTTCTTAAAAATGGGAACTACATTTGACGTCTTCCATACCTCAGGTAGTTGCCCAGTTTCAAGGTATGTGTTGAAGATTGTGGTTAGTGGCACACACAGCACCTCTTCTCCCTCTCTAAGAACCCACGGGGAGATGGTGTCCGGTCCCATCCCATCGCCTTTGAGGTATCAAGGTCACTGAGCAGCTTCTTCACCTCCTCCTCAGTTGTGTGTATGTCATCCAACACTTGTTGGTATATTCCTTGTTGGAGTCCCCCTCTGTTCTGTCTTCCCAGAGTCCTTCCTGTCTCCACTGTAAATACTTCCTTAAATCTCGTGTTGAGCTCCTCACATACCTCTTGATCGTTTCTTGTGAGTTCACCACCATCTTTCCTCAGCCTGATCACCTGGTCTTTGACTGCTGTCTTCCTCCTAATGTGGCTATACAGCAGTTTCGGGTCAGAATTGACTTTCGATTCTATGTCGTTTTCGTACTGTTGCTGGGCCTCTCTTCTTATCTTTGCATACTCGTTTCTCGCTCTGCGACTAATCTCTTTATTTTCCTTTGTTCTTTGTCTTCTGTACTTTTTACATTCTCTAGCGAACTTAGTTTTTGTCACCCTATACCTTTGCATAAACCAAAGACTCTTTATGTTCGTCCAATTATTTCTGTTGCCCTTGGGAACGAACCTTTCCTCTGCCTCCTTGCATTTTGCTGTCACATAGTCCATCATTTGGTTTACTGATTTTCCTACCAATTCTCTTTCTTTCCCACTGAACCTCTTGCAGGAAGTTTCTCATGCCTGCGTAGTACCCCCTTTTATAGTTTGGCTTTTCCCATCCTACTCCTGTTACCCTATCTACTTGTAACTCTATGTATTTAATGCTCAGAACCACGTCCTCGTTGTTCAAGCTACTCAGGGCGAATACGAGGTCCAGTATTTCTGTTTCATCCTCACCTTTCTCTCTCTGGTAGTGTTACTAACATGTTGATGCATGAGGCTTTCCAGTACCACATCCATCATCTTGGCTCTCCATGTTTTGGGACCCCCATGTGGCTCCAAGTTTTCCCAATCAATCTCTTTGTGATTGAAATCACCCATAACTAGTAACTTTGCTCTACCCGTGTGAGCTCTTCTGGCCACCTCAGCTAGTGTATCCACCATTGCTCTGTTGCTCTCTTCATATTCTTCTCTTGACCTCCTGTAGTTCTGTGGTGGGTTGTACATCACTGCATAGACTACTTATGTCATCCAGACTGAAATGTACCTTCTTTAAAGTCTTTTTTCCATATTTCGTCCATTCCTTCTATTTCCTCAAATCCCCATCGGTTTTTAATGAGCAATGCAACTCCTCCTCTCCCTCTGCTCCCTCTATCTTTCCTCAAGATCTGATATCCAGGTGGGAAGATTGTGTCTGTTATCATCCTGGAGAGTTTCGATTCTGTGAGTGCTAATTTATCTGGGGACATTTCCTTGATTCTTTCATGCCACTCCTCACATTTATTTGTTATTCCATCTGCATTCGTATACCAAACCCTCAACTTCTTTTCCAAAACTGTTGTCTGGGGAGAATGTTGGGGTTGGGGAAGCGGGAGACCTGGCAGGGAACTATGGGTGTTTGCAGTGGGGGTGAAGTTTGTGATGAGTGTGGGGACAGGGGCTACAGTGTGTGGGTTTTGGGTTAGATTGTTTGGTTGCATTATGGTTGTCGTGGTTGAGGTCCTTCTGTAGGTGGTTCTGAGTCTGGGTTCTCCTGCTCATCTCTCTTTTTGCCTCACTTTCCTCCGTGTGTCTTTGTACCCTCTCTTTCATTTTCTGCCTTTGTTCTTTGTGTGTGTGTGTGTGTGTGTGTGTGTGTGTGTGTGTGTGTTGTGCTTGTGTATGTGTGTGTGCTTGTGTATGTTTTTATGTAAGTTTGTGCTTCAATATATGTGTGTGTGCTCATGTATTTGTACTTTCTTGTTTGTGGTTGCATACCTGGAGTATACCTAGAGAGAGTTCCAGGGGTCAACGCCCCTGCGGCCCGGTCTGTGACCAGGCCTCATGTTGGATCAGAGCCTGATCAACTAGGCTGTTACTTCTGGCCGAACGCAGTCCAACGTACGAACCACAGCCTGGCTGGTCAGGTACCGACTTTAGGTGCCTGTCCAGTGCCTGCTTGAAGACAGCCAGGGGTTGTTGGTAATCCCCCTTATGTATGCTGGGAGAAAGTTGAACAGTCTTGGGCCCCTGACACTTATTGTGTTGTCTCTCAACGTGCTAGTGGCACCCTTGCTTTTCATTGGGGGGATGTTGCATCGCCTGCCGAGTCTTTTGCTTTCGTAGGGAGTGACTCTCGTGTGCAAGTTTGGTACTAATCCCTCGAGAATTTTCCACATGTATATAATAATGTATCTCTCCCGCCTGCGTTCTAGAGAGTACAGGTTTAGGAACTTCAAGCGTTCCCAGTAATTGAGGTGGTTTATCGCAGTTATGCGTGCCGTGAAGGTTCTCTGCACATTTTCTAGGTCAGCAATTTCACCTGCCTTGAAAGATGCAGTTAGTGTGCATCAATATTCCAGCCTAGATAGAACAAGCGACCTGAAAAGTGTCAACATGGGCTTGGCATCCCTGGTTTTGAAGGTTCTCATTATCCATCCTGTCATTTTTCTAGCAGATGCGATTGCTACGGTGTTATGGTCCTTGAAGGTTAGATCCTCTGACATGATCACTCCCAGGTCTTTGACATTAGTTTTTCGCTCTATTGTGTGGTTGGAATTTGTTTTGTACTCGGATGAGATTTTAATTTCCTCACGTTTTCCATATCTGAGTAATTGAAATTTTTCATCATTGAACTTCATATTGTTTTCTGCAGCCCATTTAAAGATTTGGTTTATGTCTGCTTGGAGTCTTGCAGTGTCTTCAACGGTGGACACTGTCATGTAGATTCGGGTGTCATCTGCAAAGGAAGACACGGCACTGTGGCTTATATCCCTGTCTATGTCCGATATGAGGATGAGGAACAGGATGGTAGCAGTACTGTGCCTTGTGG
>WNWK01007179.1:47500-96848 GCA_009830355.1 Cherax destructor | reverse complement strand
CGACAACGTTTCCCCCCGGAAATTCACCTAAATGTCATCAAGCAGATAGGAGAAAGTATGGTACCACACCTATACCTGCCACTCCACAGCGACCTGTCACCCCACAACAGCGACCTGTCACTCCACAACAGCGACCTGTCACTCCACAACCAGAAGGGGAAGTGCCCAACCGAATAATCCTAACTGTCACTGCCTGATACCATTACCATCTACTCCAAAGAAGAAGTACTCTCAGAAAAAGTGTTGTGTGTGCTTACAGTAAACAGCGACCCCAAGTGCGAAAAGACACGATACATGTGTCAGCAATGTGGAGTGGCACTCTGTATGAATCCATGCTTCTTAGAGTATCATACAGTAGTGGACTTCTAGAAACATAAATGGGACCTGTAAATACCTTGTATATACGTATATGTAAACAATAGTAAGTGATTGAACCAGGTGTACAAATTCATTTATCAGTGTGAACATGTGTGCTAGTGACAGTATGATTACTAATTCAGTACCAAACATTTGTGTCTAAACAAGAATTGGCAATAAAATCAAAAGATCTGCATCAAAACATTATTATCATAGTATGAAAACAACAGAAAATGGAAAAAAATTGAAAAAAAAATGATAAATGTTTATTGTTTCTGCAAGCGGCAGTGCTCCATGTTGCCGACACCACATCATTTAGCACCAACTTCGCGGGCTTATATCTCGGTAAGTACTGGCTCTAAAAATTTTTTTAGCCTATCCTATTTCTAAAAATGCGCTCTTCATTTAAAAAAAAAAAACGATTTTTTTTTTCAAAATATTCGGGACAGTACGCAGGTGAACGTATATCTACGTGTGGACAGTTTAAGGGTTAAGACTACAAATATTTTAAGGTAAATAATGAATGTACTGTGTATGTTTATTTTTTATTGTTTTTTAATGCCTATTTCTACTGTTTGTTTAATATATGTTAGTGTAAACTTGTTTTCTGGCATTTGTATGCATTTATAAGTGGAAAAAATGGCGTTCTGCTTTCCAGCGGTAGCCTGAAACCTAACCTGCTGCATAAGTGGGGTCCTACTGTACGTGCATCCTCTCATGTAGGTGTGAAAACTACCTAGGTTAAATATCATGTAGTCTGCATGCTAGTCTTTGAGCATATATATGTAATAAAAACTGGTGGATAAGTCGACTTGAATGGTGGTGGTTGCAGAGAATGGTGAGCCCCTGGTGTAATAGGGAGACTTGCAACACTGTTTAACATTATGGTATTCATTATCTATGACAACTCACAAAAAATGGTAGATGTCTATTAGGTTATTCACCAAGAGAGCTACACCAGCCTTGGTGGCACCAGACCAAGATCCTCATAGCTTTGGGGAAACATTTCCATGGAATACTTAGCTGTCTCAAGTCCATACATTAAGAGGTTTTGATAACGCCATTAAATAAATGATGACATTCTCTACTAATTGTCTGGATGTCACCCTGTTGTATCATATTAGTCCCTGCAAGGGGGTGCCTTGAAACTGGTGGAAGTAGAGCTACCTGATCCTTCTTTGTATCAAACCTTTTTATCTCCCATTCCACAAGCACTGGTTGACCACTACAGTTTTGTGATTCCTCAAGTTAAATAATAATAAACAAATGCCAAATCACTTAGTGTCGTTGACCACCTTCCAGTTAAGGCTGGATCTCTTGGCATTATTAGAAGATATTTATCTCGTACCCAAGAGTGAAGTGTGATTTCCTTGATCAAGAGAAGAGGGAGCAATCTCTTCAAGAGAGTTGAGTTGATGCTTGTGAAGGGCTCTTGATCCAAGAAATTGAGGCTATCCTATTCCTTTAATCAGACTGAATTTTTGTCCCTTTCCCAGCACTGTATGATCCCTGTGGGTTTAGTGCTTCCCCTTTTGTATAATAATAATAATAATAATAATAATGATAAAATAAGAGTAAACTGTACAATGTAAAGCATTTTAATAAATGGGGCATGTCTTGTTTAAATCTGTCATCTTTGATGGCCTAAACCAGTGTCTTTTATGGCTCAAACCATGTACAGTTTATACAGAAAATGGTCTGGTGGCTAGAGCTCTCGCTTCACACAAGGAGGGCCCGGGTTCGATTCCCGGCGGGTGGAAACATTTCGACGTGTTTCCTTACACCTGTTGTCATGTTCACCTAGCAGAAAATAGGTACCTGGGGTGTTAGTCGACTGGTGTGGGTCGCATCCTGGGGGACAAGATTAAAGAACCCAATGGAAATAAGACAGACAGTCTTCGATGACGCACTGACTTTCTTGGGTTATCCTGGGTGGCTAACCCTCCGGGGTTAAAAATCTGAAGAAATCTTATCTTATCTTACCAGAGACTAATGCAGTTTTACATGAAAGTCATCGCCACCAAGGTTGAAGCGGGAGCACAAAGTATTTTTTCTGTGCCAGGCACCTGGCTAACAGCTGAGGGCACAGTCACTGGCCTCTAAATTAATCATTTGTGACACATGTTCATTGTTGAAAGAAAATAAGCAATGGAACCAGCTCAAGATTTACTGCATTACTACTGTGTTTTATAACTCCCTAGAGATTGGAGACTTTCTGATGAATATACAGTGGACTCCCAGTTATCGTAATTAATCCGTTCCAGAGAGTGTGACTAAACCCGAATTTGACGATATCCGAATTCATTTTCCCCATAAGAAATAGTGTAAATCCAATTAATCCATTCCAGACACCCAAAAGTATTAAAAAAAATAATTTTTTTATATGAAATATACATTTACCTACACAGAAAACAATGAGACATGAAGAATAAAACAATAATAACATGACACACTTACCTTTATTGAAGACTTGTTGATGTATGGAAGACAGGAGGAGGGGAGAGGATGGAGGAGTTACTATTGTTTGGAAGGGGAATCCCCTTTCAAAAAGACTTCAGGTACGAAGTTCTTTTCTGGGGTTACTTCCCTTCTTTGTTTTTTAATGCCACTAGGACCAGCTTGAGAGTCACTGGACCCCTGTCACTCAAAAAATTGTTCCAGACAGCTCTGTTTCTAGCGTCTCTTTAAAATTTCCCTAAAATGAGACACGAGATTGTCATTGAACATGTCGCAGACATGGTGTATAACAGCTTTGTTAGGGTGATGTTCCTCCATAAATGTTTGCACCTCACTCCACTTTGCACAAATGTCCTTAATCTTTGAAGAAGGCACCTTCTTCCATCTCTCTTCCTCCTCCTCTGAAGCAATTTCCTGAGCTGTGGTCTGTTGCTGTTGCAGATGAAGGTCTTGCAGCTCTTCAGTGGTTAGCTCTTCATTGTGGTTCTCCACCAACTCTTCCACATCCTCGCCACTCACATCCAACCCCATGGAATTCCCCAATGCCACAATACTTTCCACAACTGCCATAGGCTACTCAGGGTCAGCCCCAAACCCTTCAAAATCTCTCTCTTGGACACAATCTGGCCACAATTTTCTCCAAGCAGAGTTCAAAGTCCTGGAAGTCACTCCCTCCCAAGCCTTACCTATAAGGTTTATGCAATGGAGGATACTGAAGTGATCTTTCCAGAACTCTCTTAGGGTCAATGCAGTGTCTGAGGTCACATCAAAGCACCTTTGAAACATTGCTTTGGTGTACAGTTTTTTGAAGTTGGTGTGAACAGCACCTACGGTGCTGTTCACACCAACAACAAGGCTGAGGGACTGATTACATTATCTTTTGTATATAGTTCTACTGTCTTCAAGTTTTGTCCTAGAATCTGTATTGATAAAGCCACTGGATGGCGAAACGTCTACAATAAAGATACACAGATGTTGCACATGTGTCTAGTTTTCATCATAGTTTTGGGTAGTGGTGCTTTTGATAAGGACCTGCCTTGTATGGGCCAGTGTTCTTCCATTCTTATGTTCTTATGTTGTCCATCATCAAGGTTGATGTTGTCCATCACTAAGGTTGATGTTGTCCATCACTAAGGTTGATGTTGTCCATCACTAAGGTTGATGTTGTCCATCACTAAGGTTGATGTTGTCCATCACTAAGGTTGATGTTGTCCATCACTAAGGTTGATGTTGTCCATCACTAAGGTTGATGTTGTCCATCACTAAGGTTGATGTTGTCCATCACTTAGGTTGATGTTGTCCATCACTAAGGTTGATGTTGTCCATCCATCACTAAGGTTGATGTTGTCCATCCATCACTAAGGTTGATGTCCATCCATCACTAAGGTTGATGTTGTCCATCACTAAGGTTGATGTTGTCCATCACTAAGGTTGATATTGTCCATCACTAAGGTTGATGTTGTCCATCACTAAGGTTGATGTTGTCCATCACCAAGGTTGATGTCCATCCATCACTAAGGTTGATGTTGTCCATCACTAAGGTTGATGTTGTCCATCACTTAGGTTGATGTTGTCCATCACTAAGGTTGATGTTGTCCATCACTAAGGTTGATGTTGTCCATCCATCACTAAGGTTGATGTCCATCCATCACTAAGGTTGATGTTGTCCATCACTAAGGTTGATGTCCATCCATCACTAAGGTTGATGTTGTCCATCACTAAGGTTGATGTTGTCCATCACTTAGGTTGATGTTGTCCATCACTAAGGTTGATGTTGTCCATCCATCACTAAGGTTGATGTTGTCCATCAGTAAGGTTGATGTTGTCCATCACTAAGGTTGATGTTGTCCATCACTAAGGTTGATGTTGTCCATCACTAAGGTTGATGTCCATCCATCACTAAGGTTGATGTTGTCCATCACTAAGGTTGATGTCCATCCATCACTAAGGTTGATGTTATCCATCACCAAGGTTGATGTTATAAATGGTTTTGAAAACCGACAAGTTGAAGATTGAGACACTTATGCAACATATGGGAATCTTTATTCAGGAAACGTTTCGCCACACAGTGTCTTCATCGGTCCAATACAAAGCAGAAACGGGTAAGGAGAGGAGGAATTTGAGGTAATCAGTCCCTCAGCCTGGAATCGATGTGTTCAGTCCATCACTCTTGTAGTAAGTACAACATATGGTCGGAGAAGTGACTTATATACTGTAGTCAGGTGAGTGGAAGCAGGAGGAGGCGGGGTCACAGTGGTACCATCCACTAGTGTAAGTAGGTCTTCGTCCAAAGGTTGGACAAGTGTTGAAGAATTCCTTGTATCAAGATCCCATGATGTTGCTGTGTCTAAAAGTATGTAAGTCACTTCTCCGACCATATGTTGTACTTTCTACAAGAGTGATGGACTAAACACATCGATTCCAGGCTGAGGGACTGATTACCTCAAACTCCTCCTCTCCTTACCCGTTTCTACTTTGTATTGGACTGATGAAGCCACTGTGTGGCGAAACGTTTCCTGAATAAAGATTCCCATATGTTGCATCTTCAAGGTTGATGGTGTCCACCATTAAGAATTGCTATGGTGTCAGGCTTCCTATGTGGAGAGTCTTTATAAGAAATACCTCATTGCGTCACTTTGGGATCGTCGCGAGCCCCATTACCTTGGTTGTATATATTTGTATATATATTATGTAAAATGAGATCTTCACGATCCTTCTGTTATTATATTCACGAGAAAATGCAGGCAACGTGATCTGATCCAAGGATGAGAGAAGGATAGCTCCATTTCCATAGATCAATCAAGATAGTAGAATGTATTGTACATCTGCATAAAAAAAATCACTCCTGGCTATATCTGCCAACTCCTCCCTAGCTTTTGTTATATACAGAAATAGAATATTGAATTGAGATATCTCAACAAGAAAGATAGTGAAGTATGACAGACTCACGTGTGGTGGGCTGTCTGCCTTATCACCATCATTATTATATCAACCAGCTTTCCATTTTTTGTCACTGTCAGGCCAATGAATGACTGGACATTTTTGTTCGTTTTAGTTCATTCCCGCCCTGTTGTGACTAGTATTTAATGTAACTTCACAATAGTGGTGTATGCAGAAAAAAGTATTTGATCGCGGACTTTATCTACGCGGACTTCCAGAAAAAAAATATTTTATTGCTGTATGTATACGTTTCTAGCCAAACTAGGCACTGATATGCTGTATACCATTTCAAGCTTGGCATTAATTTCTATAATAGACATTCAGAGTCATTACCTCCGTGCCAGACATCTGTCCAAACTGGTATTTTGTCTGGGACGACTCAAAATTCCAAGTATTCTCTCCTTAAAGTTTACCTATAAAGCTGCCCATTCCGTCGTTTCGTCTTGTCATTCTCCCAAAACCTTCCTCTGCTCAATAAAAATTTGTTAATTACTAACGCTGTTGCTTGCAATTCACCAGTCAGTCCCCCATTCTGAAACTGGATATTGCGACCACTGACAACACAGCAGCTTATGTTGATGCTTCTGTACCCACCTTCTTGGATCTGCATCTACACTACCCCCACCTCCAGGTAATCTCTCACTAACGTTGACAATTTCCTGAGCCCTCCCCTGTCGTTAGCTCTAAGCTCCTTATTGTTCCACGAGACGGTAAGGGAGTTGTAGCACCATCTCCGCTACTTTATGTTCACTTGCAGCGCTGAATGGCCCACACGGGCTTAGTATTTTCCTTGGGCATAATAAAATTATGTCCTCCACTTGCCTCCTGTTCTTCATTCTCTCTTCTCCATTGACCCAACTTCTCGAGGCTGCCACCATTCTGCTCTGAGTGTAACTCTTCTCACCACACGGAAGTTCTACGAAATTTCGTTTCCTTTGCTGCTTTATTCTGATTTCTGATCTCCTTAGTCCACCACTTTTTTTTTTGTTAATTTGTCCGTTTATTTCCGTTATTATATTTCGCTAATTACAAAATAATTATCAGAGGACATGAAGAAAATGTGGGATATTTTCTGATGTTTAGATCTCAAAATTTTCTTACATTAGCTCATAAAAACCATTCGCTCTTACGCTATGCTTAATTTGATTCCCGTTCTGAAGCCTCGAGCAATGAATGTATATCACTTGTTCATGTTATCTTGTGTACTTTCACACCTAAACAAGACTTTCTATTGTGTGATTTCAATTACCATCACGACTCGTGGTTACTATAAGCTAACGGTTCCCTCTCACCCTTTTACCATCACGACTCGTGATTATCTTAAACTAAGAGTCCTCTCTCTCTCTCTCTCTCTCGCTTCTTAACTTTTGCTTGTCGATTGACTATTGGTAATAACTTTTGCGAAATTTAAATGCTGTGCTATGAAATCCTTGCACGGATAGTCGTCTACTTTTGTTTGTTTTATTTAAAACTTCTTCGTAGGTATTGTTTATTTGATTTTTATCGGTATGTTCGCAATTTAACTTGGTTTTCGCTACTCAGCCTAAGCATATTTGCACCCGTGGCATAAGCGCTGTCATTATCAGTAACTAATTACGCTCTGTAATTGCGCTATTATGATTGTCTCATGTAAAAGTTTTGCTGCCCTAGCACATAACAGCCAAGATAAAACATAACATACGTACGTAGTACCAGCTAAGATAACAAAACATATTACACGCACATAACGGCGATTATAGAAAACATAACACACATAACAGCCAAGATAACACACATACAAAACAGCCAAAACATAATATACACTTAACAGTCAAGATAACAAATAACACTCATAACAGCCAAGATAACAAAATATAACACACCTGAAGATGGATTAAAAATCAATACCACCAGCTGAAGGTTTGCGGACAGGTAACTCATTGTTGTTAAAAGATTCTTTAAGATGCTCACACCAACTCTGCAGACTTTCCTCGCGCAGACTTTCCTCGCGCAGACTTTCCTCGCGCAGACTTTCCTCGCGCAGAGACACGCTAGCGAGTCCTTTTCTGCTTCTCTATTATTTATGTATAATTGTGAATTGACCGGACTATTTCACTCCACTCCATCTACCTGGAGGAGTCTACCTTGAAAGAGTTCCCGTGGGTCAACGCCCCACCGGCCAGTTACATGACCAAGCCTATGCATATTTTCCTATCTTCGACTCTTTTAAATACTTGTATGTAAATCGTGTTATAGTCCACATGTTTACATTTTATTCTGATGTAAACATTGGGACCTCTTGATTCATGTGTACATACAAGGACCTCTTGATTCATGTGTACACACAAGAACCTTTTGATTCATGTGTACACACAAGGCTGTCTTGATTCATGTGTACATACAAGAACCTCTTGATTCATGTGTTCACACAAGGTCGTCTTGATTCATGTGTACACACAAGGACCTCTTGATTCATGTGTATACACAAGTACAACTCCACAAAGGGGGCAGTAAAGCAATAGCAAAGAACTACAGACCAATAGCGCTAACGTCCCATATCATAAAAATCTTTGAAAGGGTTCTAAGAAGCAAGATTGCCACTCATCTTGATACCCATCAATTACACAACCCAGGGCAGCATGGGTTTAAAGCAGGTCGCTCCTGTCTGTCCCAACTACTGGACCACTACGACCAGATTCTAGATGCTCTAGAAGACAAACAGAATGCAGATGTTATATACACAGACTTTGCAAAAGCCTTTGACAAGTGTGACCATGGTGTAATAGCGCACAAAATGCGTGATAAAGGAATAACAGGAAAAGTGGGTAGATGGATCTATAATTTCCTAACAAGTAGAACACAAAGAGTAGTAGTCAACAGAGTAAAGTCTGAGGCGGCTACGGTGAAAAGCTCTGTTCCACAAGGCACAGTACTTGCTCCCATCCTGTTCCTCATCCTCATATCGGACATAGACAGGGATATAAGCCACAGTGCCGCGTCTTCCTTTGCAGATGACACCCGAATCTGCATGACAGTGTCCACCGTTGAAGACACTGCAAGACTCCAAGCAGACAAACCAAATTTTTAAATGGGCTGCAGAAAACAATATAAAGTTCAATGATGAGAAATTTCAATTACTCAGATATGGAAAACGTGAAGAAATTAAAATCTCATCGGAGTACAAAACAAATTCCAACCACACAATAGAGCGAAAAACTAATGTCAAAGACCTGGGAGTGATCATGTCAGAGGATCTCACCTTCAAGGACCATAACACCGTAGGAATCGCATCTGCTAGAAAAATGACAGGATGGATAATGAGAACCTTCAAAACCAGGGATACCAAGCCCATGTTGACACTTTTCTGGTCGCTTGTTCTATCTAGGCTGGAATATTGCTGCACACTAACTGCACCTTTCAAGGCAGGTGAAATTGCTGACCGAGAAAATGTGCAGAGAACCTTCAAGGCACACATAACTGTGATAAACCACCTCAATTAGGAATGAAGAAACGTAGCTACAAAAAGTGGGACTACACAGGCATGAGGAACTTCCTACAAGACGGTCAGTGGGAGAGAGATTTGGCAGGAAAAACAGTAAAAGAAATGATGGAATATGTGACAACCAAATGCAAAGAGGCAGAGGGCTTGAAGTTCCTAAACCTGTACTCCCTAGAACGCAGGCGGGAGATACATTATTATATACACATGGAAAATTCTCGAGGGATTAGTACCAAACTTGCACACGAGAGTCACTCCCTACGAAAGCAAAAGACTCGGCAGGCGATGTAACATTCCCCCAATGAAAAGCAGGGGTGCCACTAGCACGTTGAGAGACAACACAATAAGTGTCAGGGGCCCAAGACTGTTCAACTGCCTCCCAGCATACATCAAGGGGATTACCAACAAACTCCTGGCTGTCATCAAGCAGGCACTGGACAGGCACCTAAAGTCGGTGCCTGACCAGCCAGGCTGTGGTTCGTACGATGGACTGCGTGCGGCCAGCAGTAACAGCCTGGTTGATCAGGCTCTGATCCAACATGAGGCCTGGTCACAGACCGGGCCGCAGGGGCGTTGACCCCTTAAACTCTCTTTAGGTATACTCCAGGATTCGTGTGAATACACAAGGACCTCTTGATTCATGTGTACATACAAGGACCTCTTCATTCATGTGTACATACAAGGACCTCTTGATTCATGTGTACATTCAAGTACCTCTTGATTCATGTGTACATACAAGGATCTCTTGATTCATGTGTACACACAAGGACGTCTTGATTCACGTGTATACACAAGGACCTCTTGATTTGTGTGTATATACAAGGACCTCTTGATTCATGTGTACACACAAGGATCTCGGCTCATTTAAATATATATATATATATATATATATATATATATATATATATATATATATATATATATATATATATATATATATATATATATATATATATATATATATATATATATATATATATATATATATATATATATATATATATATATATATATATATATATATATATATATATATATATGTCCATGGAAGTAAAGAGTGGAATGTATGAGAGTATAGTTATACCAACACTCTTATATGGGTGTGAAGCATGGGTGATGAATGTTGTAACGAGGAGAAGGCTGGAGGCAGTGGAGATGTCATGTCTGAGGTCAATGTGTGGTGTGAATATAATGCAGAGAATTCGGAGTTTGGAAATTAGGAGGAGGTGCGGAATTACCAAAACTATTATCCAGAGGGCTGAGGAGGGGTTGTTGAGGTGGTTCGGACATGTAGAGAGAATGGAACAAAACAGAATGACTTCGAGAGCGTATAAATCTGTAGTGGAGGGAAGGCGGGGTAGGGGTCGGCCTAGGAAAGGTTGGAGGGAGGATGTAAAAGAGGTTTTGTGAGCGAGGGGCTTGGATTTCCAGCAAGCATGCGTGAGCGTATTTGATAAGAGTGAATGGAGACAAATGATTTTTGATACTTGACGTGCTGTTGGAGTGTGAGCAAAGTAACATTTATGAAGGGATTCAGGGAAACCGGCAGGCCGGACTTGAGTCCTGGAGATGGGAAATACGGTGTCTGTACTCTGAAGGAGGGGTGTTAATGTTGCAGTTTTATAACTAGTGTAAGCACGCCTCTGGCAAGACAGTGATGGAGTGAATGATGATGAACGTTTTTTCTTTTTCGGGCCACCCTGCCTTGGTGGGAATCGGCCGATGTAATATATATATATATATATATATATATATATATATATATATATATATATATATATATATATATATATATATATATATATATATATATATATATATATATATATATATATATATATATATATATATCCTTCAAACCATGGTTGATTTAGGCAGAAGCATAAAGGTCGACAGCAAGAGTGTACAATGATCTTTATTTATTTCCCCCCTATACTTCCTTCATCCACTGTTATCACATTCACTGGGAAGGAAGGTGGCTCAGCTCGTGGCGCATCTGCAATCTCTATTCCTGCCTGCATTCCATTTCCATTCTGAGAGGAGGCCCGGGGAGAGAAATGGAGATGACTGCTAGTTGAAGTGTTTGCTGAATGGGCGCAGGAGAGATGTTTTTTCTTCTTTTTTTTGTAGAAAAGCGGAGGGAGGGATATTGTCTGGGGTGTCGAAATAAGAGAGAAAAAAAAGGGAAGGGGAAAAAATATAGGAAAGGAAAGGAAGGTTAATGTAAGGAAAGTGTGAGCTGGAAGGCAGCAATTAGGATGGCAGCCAAATAATTACCTTAGAGGCTTATACTTAGAGACGAATCAGCCTTGGAGAAAAGTGAGTGAAGGAAAAAAACAAGATCATGGGCTCGAAATGCGAAGAATTCCAGGCATTTAGAGACAACTCAAGTAATGCGCAAGAAAGTCTGGAATATGTCACTCTCAGAAACACATGACCCAAAACTCTGGAGAAATACTTCACCTTTGACTATTGTAAATAACTCAGTGGAACTAAAACTTTCTCCGTTAATAAAACGCCTTTGTTAGTTCTTCAGAACGCTGTATCACTGTAACATTGTATCACTGTAACACTGTATCACTGTAATACTGTATCACTGTAACACTGTATCACTGTAATACTGTATCTCTGTAACACTGTATCACTGTAATACTGTATCACTGTAATACTATATCATTGTAATACTGTATCATTGTAAAACTGTATCACTGTAATACTGTATCGCTGTAATACTGTATCACCGTAATACTGTATCACTGTAATACTGTATCACTGTAATACTGTATCACTGTAATACTGTATCATTGTAATACTGTATCATTGTAATACTGTATCATTGTAATGCTGTATCACTGTATCATTGTAATACTGTATCATTGTAATACTGTATCACTGTAATACTGTATCACTGTAATACTGTATCCTGTAATACTGTATCACTGTAATACTGTATCATTGTAATACTGTATCACGGTAATACTGTATCACTGTAATACTGTATCATTGTAATACTGTATCACTGTAATACTGCATCACTGTAATACTGTATCACTGTAATACTGTATCACTGTAATACTGTATCATTGTAATACTGTATCACTGTAATACTGTATCATTGTAATACTGTATCACTGTAATACTGTATCACTGTATCCTGTAATACTGTATCACTGTAATACTGTATTATTGTAATACTGTATCACTGTAATACTGTATCATTGTAATACTGTATCACTGTAATACTGTATCCTGTAATACTGTATCACTGTAATACTGTATCACTGTAATACTGTATCCTGTAATACTGTATCACTGTAATACTGTATCATTGTAATACTGTATCACTGTAATACTGTATCCTGTAATACTGTATCACTGTATCATTGTAATACTGTATCACTGTAATACTGTATCACTGTAACACTGTATATGTAACACTGTATCACTGTAATGCTGTATATGTAACACTGTGTCATTGTAACACTGTGTCATTGTAATACTGTAACACTGTATCACTGTAACACTGTATCACTGTAACACTGTATCACTGTAACACTTTATCACTGTATCACTGAGTACATTCACGGTAACATTGATGTGACTTCATAAGAGTGTAAATATCTTTCATTGAGAAGTTTATAAATGGTTCCTAACTTCAAACTGAGCTTAACTAAGAAAAAATTGTGGAAGCCCAGTTCCTGGATCCACTATGTGCCTGGAGTATACCTGGAGGGGGTTTAGGAGGTCAACTCCTCCGCAGCTCGGTCTGAGACCAGGCCTCGTGGTGGATCTGGGCTTGATCAACCAGGCTGTTACTGCTGGCCGCACGTAAACCGACTTACGAACCACAACCCGGCTGGTCAGGTACTGACTTTAGGTGCCTGTCCAGCGCCTTCTTGAAGACAGCCAGGGGTCTATTGGTAATCCTCCATATGTATGTTGGGAGGCAGTTGAACAGTCTTGGACCCATGACACTTACTATGTTGTCTCTTAGCATACTCGTGGAGCCCCTACTTTTCATTGGGGGAATGTTGCAGGTTTGAGACGAGTCCCTCTAGGATTTTCCAAGTGTATATTATCTTGTGTTTTTCTCGCCTGCGTTCAATGGAGTACCAATCAAAGGCCTTCAACCGTTCCCAGTAATTTAGTTGCTTCATCGTACTTATACGTACCGTGAAAGTTCTCTGTATATTCCCCAGGTCAGCAATTTCGCCTGCCTTGAAAGGGGCCGTTTGTTTACAGTAATATTCCAGCCTAGAGAGAACAAGCGATTTGAAAAGAATCGTTATGGGCTTTGAATATCTAGTTTTGAAGGTTCTCATTATCCATCCTATCATTGTCCTAGCAGATGTGGTAGATATATTGTTGTGATCTTTGAAAGTGAGATTCTCTGACATTATCACTCCCAGGTCCTTCACATTAGTTTTTCGCTCTATTGTGTGGTTGGAATTTGTTTTATACACCGATTACGTTTTAATTTCCTAAAGTTTTCCTTAGCGGAGTAATTGAAATTTGTCTTCATTAAACTTCCTTTTGTTTTCTGTGACCCATTTAAAGATTTGATTGATGTCCGCTTGGAGATTTGCAGTGTCCTCGATGGAGGACACTGTCATGCAAATTCGGGTGTTATCCTCAAAGGAGGACTCGGTGCTATGGCTTACATCTCTGTCTATGTCAAATATGAGGACGAGGAACAGGATGGTAGCGAGTACTGTACCTTATGGAAGAGAGCTTTTCCCTGTAGCCTCCTCAGACTTTTCTCTGTTTACTATTACTTATTGTGTTCTATTTGTTAGGAAGTTATAGACCCATCTACCAACTTTTCCTGTTATTTCTTTATCACGCATGTTGTACGCTATTACACCATGGTCACACTTGTCGAAGGCTTTCGCAAAGTCTGTGTATACCACATCTGTATTTTGTTTATCCGCCATGGCATCCAAGACCATGTCATAGTGGTCCAGTAGTTGTGATAGGCAGGAGCAGCCCTGGGAACCTTTGTCCTGAGGAAACTTTGGACTTCGGTCCACAGGATGTGTAGGAGGTGACTGCCACCTACTGGTGTATTATTATTATTATTATTATTATTATTATTATTATTATTATTATTATTATTATTATTATTACCACCCCTCATTTGTGGTGAGTTATATAACATATAATATAAATTCAGGCACTGTATGGTCCCTACGGGGTTTAGCACTCCTCGTGAATGCAATAATAATAATAATAATATTTTTAATAATAATAATAATAATAATAATAATAATAATAATAATAATAATTAATAATTAAAATAATTAGATGTACTTCGTTTTCTGTAACCAAGAAACATACCCCGGTATTGCATGACCTCAGCCTCCTGAGCCTTAGTGCAGGTGAAAGGAATAGTGCAGAGTGCGCCATGAGATTGGAGTGCGCCATGAGATTGGAGTGCGCCATGAGATTGGAGTGCGCCATGAGATTGGAGTGCGCCATGAGATTGGAGTGCGCCATGAGATTGGAGTGCGCCATGAGATTGGAGTGCGCCATGAGATTGGAGTGCGCCATGAGATTGGAGTGCTGTTAAGTGTTATCGTCGAGGTTTTGAAGTGAAAGAGAAGAGGTTATCAACAAGTTATCACACGGAGATTAATATCACAGTTTTTTTCAGTTAAAAAAAAAAAAGACAACTTAAGACACACGCAAAGCTAAATCAAATCTTGTGTTTAAATCACTACGTTTGAAGCCAGGCTGAAGTGGCATTCTCTTGGTCTCTCAGACTGAGCAACGAGTGCTCTGTCACAGTGCCTTTCATGGCCTGATCCGAGGTGTTAGAGTGGGCACCTGTAACGAGCGGGGTGCCACAGGGATCAGTCCTAGGACCGGTGCTGTTTCTGGTATTTGTGAACGACATGACGGAAGGAATAGATTCCGAAGTGTCCTTGTTTGCAGATGATGTGAAGTTGATGAGAAGAATTCAATCTGACGAGGACCAGGCAGAACTACAAAGGGATCTGGACAGGCTGCAAGCCTGGTCCAGCAATTGGCTCCTGGAGTTCAACCCTACCAAGTGCAAAGTCATGAAGATTGGGGAAGGGCAAAAAAGACAACTGACGGAGTACAGTCTAGGGAGCCAGAGCCTACAAACCTCACTCAATGAAAAGGATCTTGGGGTGAGTATAACATCGGACACATCTCCGGAGGCGCACATCAACCAAACAACTGCTGCAGCATACGGACGCCTGGCAAACCTAAGAACAACATTCCGACATCTTAATATGGAGTCATTGAGGACCCTGTACACTGTGTACGTTAGGCCCATACTGGAGTATGCAGCGCCAGTTTGGAACCCTCACCTAGCCAAGCATGTAAGGAAACTAGAGAAAATGCAAAGGTTTGCATCAAGACTAGTCCCGGAGCTAAGGGGTATGTCCTACGAGGAGAGGTTACGGGAAATCGACCTGACGACACTGGAAGACAGGAGAGATAGAGGGGATATGATAACGACTTATAAAATACTGAGAGTAGGGTTAGGTAAGGTTCGTCAGGAAACAGGACAAGTGTTTCCTGACGCGGGTCTTAGTCAGATGACCCGCCGTTGGAGCTTTTGGTCATCTGACCGAGGCCTTCCGCTGGCTTACCGGTCCACCCCTTTAAAATTTATGGTCAGTTATAACCATTTCTTATGAGAGGAATTGACAAGGTGGACAGAGACAGAATGTTCCAGAGATGGGACACAACAACAAGGGGTCACAGTTGGAAGTTGAAGACTCAGATGAATCACAGGGATGTTAGGAAGTATTTCTTCAGTCACAGAGTGGTCGGGAAGTGGGAAGTGATGTAGTGGAGGCAGGATCCATACATAGCTTTAAGGAGAGGTATGACAAAGCTTATGGAGAGGGTAGAGTGACCGAGTAGTGGCCAGTAAAGAGGCGGGGCCAGGAGCTATGACTCGACCCCTGCAACACACAACTAGGTGAGTACTAGGTGAGTACACGGGGCTAGGAGCTTCAAATTGACCCTTGCAACCATAAATGAGTACACATACACAAACATCCATACATCCATACATACATACACATACATACATACATACATACATACATACATACATACATACATACATACATACATACATACATACATACATACATACATACATACACATATACATACATACATACATACATACATACATACATACATACATACATACATACATACATGCATACATACATACATACATACATACATACATACATATATATTTGTACAAATATACATATGTACATACATGCACACACGCATGAGTACATACATACGCATACATACACATGACGGAAGGGATAGACTCAGAAGTGTCTCTGTTCGCAGATGATGTGAAGTTAATGAAGAGAATTAAATCAGATGAGGATCAGGCAGGACTACAAAGAGACCTGGACATGCTGGACACGTGGTCCAGCAACTGGCTTCTCGAGTTTAACCCCGCTAAATGCAAAGTCATGAAGATCGGGGAAGGACAAAGAAGACCGTAGACAGAGTATAGGTTAGGTGGCCAAAGACTGCAAACCTCACTCAAGGAGAAAGATCTTGGGGTGAGTATAACACCGAGCACGTCTCCGGAAGCACACATCAACCAGATAACTGGTGCAGCATACGGGCGCCTGACAAACCTGAGAATAGCGTTCCGATACCTTAGTAAGGAATCGTTCAAGGCACTGTACACTATGTACGTAAGGCCCATACTGGAGTATGCAGCACCAGTTTGGAACCCACACCTGGTCAAACACGTCAAGAAATTAGAGAAAGTGCAAAGGTTTGCAGCAAGGCTAGTTCCGGAGCTAAGGGGAATGTCCCACTGGAGGACAGGAGGGTTAGGGAAGACATGATAACGACATACAAAATACTGCGTGGAATAGATGAGATGGACAGAGACAGAATGTTCCAGAGAGGGGACACAGAAACAAGGGGTCATAATTGGAAGTTGAAGACTCAGACGAGTCAAAGGGATGTTAGGAAGTATTTTTTCAGTCATAGAGTTGTCAGGAAGTGAAATAGTCTAGCAAGTGATGTAGTGGAGGCAGGAACCATAAATAGCTTTAAGACGAGGTATGATAAAGCTCACGGAGCAGGGATAGAGAGGACCTAGTAGTGGTCAGTGAAGAGGCGGGGCCAGGAGCTAAGTCTCGACCCCTGCAACCACAATTAGGTGAGTAGGTGAGTACACACACATGGCAGCCAGATGTGAGGGAGTGTGTATGACAGGAGTGCTGGAAGGAATTTAAAGAGGGGAGAGGACGGGCAGGGGTGAGGGGGGGAAATGGGAAAAGTGGGGGGGAGGAGGAAACGAGGGGAGTGGTAGGGGATAGGGATGGTGGCCTTGGGGTGGGGAGGGAGGGAGGGAGTGGAGGAGGGGTGGTGGAAGAGAGATGGAGGGGAGGGAAAACTAGGTGGAGCGCACGCTAAAATCTTTTTAATTTGGAGCAGATCCTTCAGTTATTGCCTGAAGAGACGCTTCCTACTTGCCAGGAATATTTTATAAAATTATAAGAGGGACGTCGGTGAAAATATTTAGATGTTTTAACGATCTGTTTTTGCTCTCTCTCTCTCTCTCAAATTATTTAAAACACCTGCAAACACATGCATGCACATACATACACATATACACACGCACACACACAAACACACACCTGCACATACACACACACACCTGCACACACACATATATGCCAGGAGCTATAAATCGACCCCTGCAACGACAAATAGGTGAGTACACGCATATGGGCTAATGGAGAGTGAAGGGAGGACGTATGAAGAAAGACAGCAGAAAGAAAAACAAGAGATTTAAAATGTCCTCAAACAAGTAGGAGACGAAGACATGTCTGAGCTAATAAATTTTCAGAGACTGGGGGGGATACTCGAAGGAGAGAAATCAGCCAGTCAAACTGATTTTCAAGACAGAAACGGTGTGAGACAGGATCCTGCAGGAGACACCACTGCTAAAGGAATCAACAACATACCAGAGGGTGTTTCTAGACCGAGACAGAACGAGGACAGAACGACAACAGCTGAGAGAGAGGACACAGAGACAAAAGGGGCAAGAAAGAGAGACAAGCATAGAGTCAGTAGAGAACAACCAGAATCAAGTGGAGCAGAGTGCAAAAAAACCCACAGACCCACCCTCAGAACCCAGCAGCCAAACACATTATCTCAACACAAATCACACCTCACACTCACAGACCCCACCCCACAATATGTAGTAGAATCCCATAGCACCCTGCCAGGCATCCTCCACCCCCACCACCCAAAAAAACCAGAATACAGTGTTGGAGAGGAAATTGAAGGTATGGTACACCAACGCTGATGGAATAGCGAATAAGTGAACATAACATAAGAACATAAGAAAGAAGGAACACTGCAGCAGGCCTACTGACCCATGCAAGGCAGGTCCAATTCTCCCACCGACTTATGCCAATACCTTGACCTGTTCAGGTCAGTCACACTCACTTAAGGGAGGAGCACGACAACTGACCTAGTAGCACAAGCTAGTCAGGTCCAACTCACACCCACCCACACCCACTCATGTATTTATCCAACCTATTTTTAAAACTACACAATGTCTTAGCTTCTATGACGGTACTCGGGAGTTTGTTCCACTCATCCACAACTCTATTCCCAAACCAGTGCTTTCCTATATCCTTCCTGAATCTGAATTTTTCCAATTTAAAACCATTGCTGCGAGTCCTGTCAATACTAGATATTTTTAGCACGCTATTTACATCCCCTTTATTAATTCCTGTTTTCCATTTATACACCTCAATCATATCCCCCCTAATTCTACACCTTTCTAGAGAGTGCAGTTTCATGAAAGAATCACAGAGGCATCACCAGACATCATAGCCCTCACATAAACCAAGCTCTCAAGAATGATAACAAACGCCATGTTTCCAACTGGATATCAGATCTTGAGGAAAGACAGAGAAAACAGGGGGGGGGGAGGAGTGACACTGCTCATTAGAAAGCCAATGGGATTTTGAGGAGCTGAAGAGAGGAGACAGACGAGAAGCAAGGGACTACATAATAAGAACACTTCAGTCTGGAGGTCCTAAGGTGGTAAATGCAGTGATGTATAACCCACCACAGAAAAGCAGGAGGCCAAGACAAGAATATGATGAGAGTAACAAAGAGATGGTTGACACACTGGCTGAAGTGGCCAGAAGGGCCCATGTGGGCAGGGAAAAGCTACTGGTTGTGGGTGACTTTAATCACAAAGAAATCGACTTGGAAAACCTGGAGCCACATGGGGGCCCAGAAACGTGGAGGGCTAAGATGTTGGTGGTGGTACTGGAAAACCTCATGCATCAACGTGTTAGGGACACTTCCAGAGAGAACATCACATATGAGAGGACCCTCGGAGCTAGTGATCATGTGGTTCTAAGCTTCGAATACATAGTAGAGTTACAAGTGGAGAGGGAGGCAGGAAGGGCAGGAAGAATGAAGCCAAACTACAAAAAAGGGGACTACACAGGCATGAGGAACTTCCTGCACGAGGTTCAGTGGGACAGAGAACTAGCAGGGAAATCAGTAAATGAGATGATGGAATATGTGACAACAATATGCAAGGAAGCTGAGGAGAGGTTTGCAACAAAGGGCAGCGGACAAAATGAGAAGGCCAGGACGAGCCCTTGGTTCACTCAAAGGTGTAGAGAGGCTGAAACCAAATGCACTAGAGAATGGAAAAAGTATAGAAGGCAAAGAACCCAGGAGAATAAGGAGAGTAGTCAAAGAACAAGAAATGAATATGCACAGGTAAGCAGAGAGGCCCAACGACAATAGGAAAATGACATAGCAGTGAAAGCCAAGTCTGACCCGAAGTTGTTGTACAGTCACATCAGGAAGAAAGCAACAGTCAAAGACCAGGTAATCAGGCTGAGGAAGGAAGGAGGGGAGATCACAAGAAACGACCTTGAAGTTTGTGAGGAGCTCAACATGAGATTCAAAGAAGTATTCACAGTGGAAACAAAAAGGACTCCAGAAAGACGGAGAGGTGGGATACAACAAGTGCTGGACACGATACTTACAAGCAAGGAGAAGGTGAAGAGGCTGCTAAGCAAATTAGATATCTCAAAGGCGATGGGGCTGAATAACATCTCTCTGTGGGCCCTGAGAGAGGGAGCAGAGGCGCTCTGTGTACATCTAACAACATTCCTCAACACATCTATCGAAACGGGGCGACTACCCAAGGAATGGAAGACAGCAAATATAGTCCCACTTTTGAAAAAAAAAGACAGACACGAAGCATTAAACTACAGACCAGTGTCACTGACATATACTGTATGGAAAGTCATGGAGAAGATTATCAGGAGAAGAGCTTATAAACGACAACCAGCACGGATTCAGAGACAGCAGTAAGACAGGAGAGAGAGGGGTGGGTAGATTGCATTTTCATGGACTGCAAGAAGACTTTTGACACAGTTTCACACAGGAGATTAGTGCAAAAGCTGGAGGAGCAGGCAGATATAACAGGGGAGGCACTGCAATGGATGAGAGAATACTTGACGGGAAGGCATCAGCGAGTCATGGTACATGATGAGGTGTCAGAGTGGGCGCCTGTGACGAGTGGGGTTCCACACTGGTCAATCTTAGGCTCAGTGCTGTTTCTTATATATGTGAATGACATGACGAAAGGAATAGTCTCAGAAGAGTCCCTGTTTGCAGACGATGTGAAGTTAATGAGGAAAATTCAGTCAGAGGAGGACAAGGCAGGACTACAGAGGGATCTGGACAGGCTGCAAGCCTGGTACAGCAAATGGCTCCTGGAGTTCAACCCCACCAAGTGCAAAGTCATGAAGATCGAGGAAGGGCAAAGAATGCCACAGACAGAGTACAGTCTAGGGGGCCAAAGACTACTAACCTCACTCAAAGAAATTGATGTAGGAGTGTGTATAATACTGAGCACATCTCATGAGCTGCATATCAACCAAATAACTGGGCGACTGGCAAACCTAAGAATAGCATTCCGGTATCTCAGTAAGTAGTCATTTCGGACCCTATACACCGTGTACGTCAGGCCAATATTGGAGTATGCAGCTCCAGTTTGGAACCCACATCTGGCCAAGCACGTCAGGAAACTAGAGAAAGTGCAAAGGTATATAACGAGACTAGTCCCGGAGCTAAGGGGCATGTCCTACGAGGGGGACAGCGGGGACAAAATATCGACATATAAAATACTGAGAGGAATTGACAAGGTGAATAGAGACAGAATGTTCCAGAGATGGGACACAGCAACAAGGGGTCACAATTGGAAGTTGAAGACTCAGATGAATCACAGGGATGTTAGGAAGTATTTCTTCAGTCACAGAGTGGTTAAGAAGTGGAATAGTCTGGGAAGCGATGTAGTGGAGGCAGGATCCATACATAGCTTTAAGAGGTATGATAAAGCTCATGGAGCAGGAAGAGTGACCTAGTGGCGACCAGTGAAAAGGCGGGGCCAGGAGCTGTGACTCGACCCCTGCAACCACAACTAGGTAAGTACACACACACACACACACACATATACACACATGCAAACACACCTGCACACACACAAGCCACAAAGAGGTAGATGTTACACCTGAAGGCCTCTCACACTATCGCTAGTACTTCATCAGGAGCAATGCAAGGAGAAAATTGCTAAATGAAAAGGTTAATTCTCAGAGGTAGGCTGGAGTTGTGTTGAGTACCATGTCATGGTACCAATAAAACAGGTACTGCCTCTCACAGCCATTACTCGGGCATCAGTGGTTGTCAGCATGCACAAGATATACAGTGGAAAATACAAAAAATTCTCAAAACCATATTATATTGGTATCAATATATCTAGTATAATGCCTCAACACTTTTTTGATCAGGGATTTCAAAATCTAACCAGTTTCAGCAGCGTCTGACAGAAAATTTACCTTAATATAAAGATACATTTTAACCACTGAATTATGCTACTAAGCTTGATTGCTTAGCATGGAACCTAGAATGAGTCCGATCGTTATAGATTTAGGCGCTTAGAAATAAAAACGAAAACACTATAGACCCATAAAACACCTCGACCATAGTTTCAAGGTATTGAGAATTTATATGTGATGTGACAAGATAACGTCAACAATCGTCAAATCAATCCCAGGACTAAGAGTTTAATACTACTTCTTCTACCAGCATTACCTCTACCATTACGTCTCTACTTCCTTATTTCTTCCCCTCTCTATGTCCCGTCCTTGCCCCTGTCTCCTGTGTATATTGGCTCCCTCACCGTGTTAGGGTAACTTGTAGGACCGAAACGTCGTTATAAGCTTCTCTCTTCTGTGCTTGTTATTTGTGTACTGAGAGACAAGTGAGTGCGTGCCGGCGAAGCCTTGACTACCTCGTCAACACTGCAATGCAAATGACATAATATTTATTGCCCTTGGTCACACATGTAAGTCACTCGCAGAGGACATAAACAATCATGCATAATTTCATGTACAGTTGGAATAGTTTTCCCTGAAGCTGTTAGTGACAAATCAATTTAGTCATTCATGGATCAACTGGTCAATCTGTAAAAAAAATAGAATTCCACTATACTATACTATACGTCAATTTGATATTGTACCTCAAACCGTAACTATACAATGTTAGAATGGTAAGGACAATGCTAGGTTGACGCTGGTCAGTCTTCCACTGCCCTCACGCCACTGCAACACAAACGGATTAGTGTAGCCAATCCTTACAATCTCGAATTGTCATGTGTACCGGGAACTGCATAAAACATAAGCCATGTTGATATTGCTGCCCAAACTGTGGTTAAGCAATATTATATAGATGAGGACACGAAGGTGCTTAGTGGCCTTTCTAAATCATTAAATGCAACATAATTTTTTTTACTGTTATCTAAGTATTGTTTACATATATGAGTGAATGTAAACACTTGGCCTAAACATCCTAAAACCTTCCTCTGCAATCCTACTCTGTCTAACCAATAATTCTTTTAATAATGACTCTACCATATGCTTTCCCAGTATACTCAACAGGTTTATTTCCCTATAATTTTTACACTCTTTATTACAAAAAAAAAGCTATGCGTGCTCTTTGTCAATCCCTATGTACCTTCCTCCTTTTATGCATAAATTGAGAAAATATACCATCCTAGCTGCTTTGTCCCTTTAATTCTATCCCTTTCAGTATATTCTTTTCATTCTACCCACTGCCTTACTCACTACCCTCCCCCCCACTCACGTGTGGCTCTTTCTCGCTCCTACAAGATGTTATACCTCCCTGCCCAATGCATAATTTCACTGCCTTACATTCTTCATCATTAATAACTCCTCAAAACATCTCCATCTTTCCACAATCTCCACCTCCCCATCTAATCACCACCCTCTTATATTTATAATTATTAAATCCATTTATTTCATAGGATTTATCAAATTATTAATACCACTTCAAAAACTATCATATTCTCAGCAAAATTTGTTGATAAACTCTTTACGACTATCTCAGTGGCTCTTCGTTTGCACTCCCTCTCCACTCTTGTAACCTCTCTTTTGCTCACCATATGCTCTGCCCTCTCAAACTTTTTTTTTTTTGCCTTACCACCCTTTGCATCTCATTCTTTCACTAATCACTTCTCTTCCCTCCTGCACCTACCCTCCCTTACTTCCAAACTTCTGCTGCACATGCGTTCTTAAATCTACCCCATACCTCTCAACCCTCCTCCTCAATACCTGTACTTTATTTAGCCCACCTTCCATCCAATATTTGCTTATATCTTACCCTAACTATCTTCTTTAATTTATTATTAAATTTGATTTTTCTCTTACCCATTGATGACATTCTCCTCGTATTCCATCTACCTTTACTCTCACTGCAGCTGCCATTAAACAGTGAATGATCTGATATATTTGTCACTCTCAAAACATTCACTTTCAGAAGTCTACCAGTCAACATTTTATCTACTAAAACCTAGTCTAACAAACTGCTATCATTGCGCCCCTGTATCGTATATCACGTACGCATTTATCCTCCTTATCGAAAAAAAGTGTGTTTTGCCAGATCTCTTTCTATACAGAGTTCAAGTAGAGCCCTCGCCACCCATTATCATTGCCCCTGGCACACCAAAGTTTCCTACTACAACCCTCAACAACAGTTTCTACTACTTTAGCATTTACGTTCCCCACAACAATTAAGTTCTCACTTGGTTCAAAAGTCCATAAACACTCGCTGTTTGGTGAGGTTCCTCGTGTTGAAAATGACTTTCTTGTGTCTTGCTTGCCTACCCTTGGAATTTAAATATAAACCATTGTACCCTTCATTGGTCTTGTGCTTTCCACTAATATACACATATACATTGTGAAGTTGGGCAGCAAGACGGAGAGCAACTGCCGTATAGAGGGTCGAGACATGTGTCCACTGCTGAAATAGTAAAGATTAAGAGGAAGTCACCAGAAAAATGTGTGCTCACAGCTTTGAGACAAATAGTCTCCATGGGGCTGTCCTAACTGGAATAGTTGCTGGTTTTTATCCTGAATTGAATCGAAAAGGATTATCTTTTTCATGCATGGCTTTGACTATTACATGCTAGGTAATAACAGTTGGGTAACGTGTATATCTTGCAAGATATACACTAGAGCTGAATGATCCACACGGGTTCAGCACTTCTCATTATTTGTATAAGTCATGGGTTCTAATCCTGCTGACGGCTTCGAGGTGTAATGTGATATTTTTGTAATATACTTTATTACCTCATTTACATGAGATATATTACCCTGTGTATTTATGTGAGTAGGAACACAGCTCCTGTGTGTGTATGTGTGTCTGGGAGTTGCGTGTTTGAGTGTAATAATGGCGACGAAAATGACAGCCAGAAAGACTGCATTGGGAAGACTCGGAAAATGGTGTTGATATTTGACTCCAGTTGTCAGCAAGAGAAACTGTGGGGGTTTCTTGTTTTCTCTCTCTCTCTCTCTCTCTCTCTCTCTCTCTCTCTCTCTCTCTCTTCTCTCTCTCTCCCCTGTTTTCCAACCTTCTCAACCAATCACCTGGTATAAAGCCGTCATTTAATCATCGTATCCCACACTTTCCAGCGCTTGCCATACCTGTTCTGGCGTCAGTGATTGGTCGAGCACCTTGATGTTCTTCTAATGATCTATTAAGGCTAATTGGGTCAGCGTCGGGAGCAGGCAGCTCAGGTAATGATCAATTAATATTCGTACGTGAGGGGTATCAACACACCCCATGGCCTCACTCATCATGGCGGAGAAAATGGGTTGATTTAGGCAGCTTTCGCGAATGGGGGAATGGGGAAAGCTAAGAGAGGGAAAGAGGGAGGGACGGAAAGAGGGAGGAAAAGGGAAGTGAGTGAGCGAAGGAGGGAGTGAAAGAGGGATATATATATATATATATATATATATATATATATATATATATATATATATATATATATATATATATATATATATATATATTTAATATTAATCCACGAACGAGTGGCATTTAATCAATAACAACACTGCAACTAGTCGGGATCGAACCGTGTTAGCCGCCTCATGGTGAGCGAAATTCCACGACGCTCTAACCCATGGTACCATATAATCCTACAGAATCACGCACCCAGCAGAGCTAGGTGTTGTACTGTGATCCGAGGACATACGACGGTGTGGGTGCCTCAGAGCTAATTTCATTCTACTGCTTGTGGAGGCTAGTACACCAAATGTCCTCGGATCATGGTACAAAACCTAGCTCTGCTGGGTGCGTGAATCTAGTAGTGTTGTATGGTCCTGTGGGTAAGAGCGTCGTGGAATTTTCGCTCACCATGAGGCGGGCTAAAAGAACACGGGTTCGATCCCCAGGCTAGTCCCCAGGCTGGAGAGACCTGGAGAGAATTCCAGGGGTCAACGCCCCCGCGGCCCGGTCTGTGACCAGGCCTCATGTTGGACCAGAGCCTGATCAACCAGGCTGTTACTGCTGGCCGCACGCAGTCCAACGTACGAGCCACAGCCTGGCTGGTCAGGTACCGACTTTAGGTGCCTGTCCAGTGCCTGCTTGAAGACAGCCAGGGGTTTGTTGGTAATTCCCCTTATGTATGCTGGGAGGCAGTTGAACAATCTTGGGCCCCTGACACTTATTGTGTTGTCCCTCAACGTGCTAGTGGCACCCCTGCTCTTCATTGGGTGGATGTTACATCGCCTGCCGAGTCTTTTGCTTTCGTAGGGAGTGATTTTCGTGTGCAAGTTTGATACTAATCCCTCGAGAATTTTCCACGTGTATATAACAATGTATCTCAGTAATTGAGGTGGTTTATCACAGTTATGTGTGCCGTGAAGGTTCTCTGCACATTTTCAAGGTCAGCAATTTCACCTGCCTTGAAAGGTGCAGTTAGTGTGCAGCAATATTCCAGCCTAGATAGACCAAGCGATTTGTAAAGTGTCAACATGGGCTTTGCATCCCTGGTTTTGAAGGTTCTCATTATCCATCCTGTCATTTTTCTAGCAGATGCGATTCCTACGGTGTTATGGTCCATGAAGATGAGATCCTCTGACATGATCACTCCCAGGTCTTTAACATTAGTTTTTCGCTCTATTGTGTGGTTGGAATTAGTTTTGTACTCCGATGAGATTTTAATTTCCTCACGTTTTCCGTATCTGAATAATTGAAATTTCTCATCATTGAACTTCATATTGTTTTCTGCAGCCCATTTAAAGATTTGGTTTATGTCTGCTTGGAGTCTTGCAGTGTCTTCAACGGTGGACACTGTCATACAGATTCGGGTGTCATCTGCAAAGGAAGACACGGCACTGTGGCTTATATCCCTGTCTATGTCCGATATGAGGATGAGGAACAGGATGTGAGCGAGTACTGTGCCTTGTGGAACAGAGCTTTTCACATTAGCTGCCTCAGACTTTACTCTGTTGACTACTACTCTTTGTGTTCTACTTGTTAGGAAATTATAGATCCATCTACCAACTTTTCCTGTTATTCCTTTATCACGCATTTTGTGTGCTATTACACCATGGTCACACTTGTCAAAGGCTTTTGCAAAGTCTTTGTATATAACATCTGCATTCTGTTTGTCTTCTAGAGCATCTAGAACCTGGTCGTAGTGGTCCAGTAGTTGGGACAGACAGGAGCGACCTGCTCTAAACCCATGCTGCCCTGGGTTGTGTAATTGATGGGTATCTAGATGAGTGGCGATCTTGCTTCTTAGAACCCTTGCAAAGATTTTTATGATATGGGACGTTAGCGCTATTGGTCTGTAGTTCTTTGCTATTGCTTTACTGCCCCCTTTGTGGAGTGGGGCTATGTCTGTTGTTTTTAGTAACTGCGGGACGACCCCAGTGTCCATGCTCCCTCTCCATAGGATGTTAAAAGCACGTGATAGGGGCTTCTTGCAGTTCTTGATGAACACGGAGTTCCATGAGTCTGGGCCTGGAGCGGAGTGCATGGGCATGTCATTTATTGCATTTTCGAAGTCATTTGGCGTCGTGGTGATGTCAGATAGGCATGCGTCAGTCAAGTTCTGTGGCACTCTCATAAAAAAATAATTTAGGTCTTCGATTTTCAGTCTGGTTAGCGGCTCGCTAAAAACTGAGTCATACTGGGATTTAAGTAACTCACTCATTTCCTTGCTTTCATCTGTGTAGGACCCATTCCGTTTAAGTAGGGACCCAATACTGGTTGGTGTTCTCGACTTTGACTTTGCATAAGAAAAGAAATACTTTGGGTTTCTTTCAATTTCGTTTATGGCTTTTAGTTCTTCCCGCGTTTCTTGATTCCTGTAAGATTCCTTTAGTTTTAATTCGATATTTGCTATTTCTCTGACTAGTGTCTCCCTTCGTATTTCAGATATATTGGCCTCTTGTAGCCGCTCCGTTATTCTTTGCCTTCGCCTGTATAGGAGCGCCTCTCTTTCTAGTTTGCATCTTTTCCTCCTTTTCTTAAGGGAATTTGCCTTGAGCAAACCTCAAGTGCCACAGAGTTAATTTGTTCTAGACATAGGTTAGGATCCGTGATGCTTAGGCTATCTTCCCATTGTATATCATTTAGGACTTGGTTTACTTGGTCCCATCTTATGTTTTTGTTATTGAAGTTGAATTTGGAGAAGGCTCCCTCGCGACTGATCACATTTTGTCGATCTGGGGCTCCCCGCATGCATGTCTGGACCTCTATTATGTTGTGATCTGAGTATATTGTTTTTGATATGATGACATTTCGTATCAGATCATCATTGTTGGTGAAGATGAGGTCCAGCGTATTATCTAATTTTGTAGGCTGTTCTATTTGCTGGTTTAAGGTGAACTTGGTGCAGAGATTTAAAAGTTCATGTGTGTGCGAGTTTTCATCTGAGCTGCCTCCTGGTGTTATCTCTGCTACCACATTGTTTGCAATGCTCCTCCATTTTAGGTGCCTTAGGTTGAAATCCCCCAGGAGCAAGATGTTGGGGGCAGGAGCTGGAAGATTTTCCAGACAGTGGTTAATTTTCAGAAGCTGTTCCTGGAATTGTTGGGACGTTGCATCCGGAGGCTTGTATACAACCACGATGACCAGGTTTTGATTCTCGATCTTTATTGCTAATACTTCAACTACATCATTTGAGGCATTTAGTAGTTCTGAACATATAAGCGACTCTGTGATATACAGGCCAACCCCATCCTTTTTGCCTGTTCACTCTGTCACATCTGTATAGGTTGAAAAATTAGACACATATGCAACACTTGGGTATCTTTATTGTGGAAACGTTTCGCCACACAGTGGCTTCATCAGTCCAATACAAAGTAGAAAGTTGTAAGGATTCCTGCCAGCTTTTTTTTCCTTCCTGGCACTAACAAAACTCCCTCTCCGGTGTGGCTGTGTCTACCCAGGTTTTGCCATGGTCTGGATGTTCTGTGTCGCCTCGTACCCTTTAGGTGGTATGCCTGGCAATATACGTTATAGCACTGTCTTTCCTGAATTGATGAGTGGCATATATATATATATATATATATATATATATATATATATATATATATATATATATACACCAGAACTGTTCTAACAACCATAACTGTTATTACAAACACCAGAACTGTTCTAACAAACACCAGAACTGTTCTAACAAACAACAGAACTGTTCTAACAAACACCAGAACTGTTCTAACAAACACTAGAACTGTTCTAACAAACACTAGAACTGTTCTTACAAGCACCAGAACTGTTCTAACACACAACAGACCTGTTCTAACTAACAACATAACTGTTCTAACGAATAACAGAACTGTTCTAACAAACACCGGAACTGTTCTAACAACCATAACTGTTATTACAAACACCAGATCTGTTCTAACAAACACCAGACCAGTTCTAACAAACAACAGAACTGTTCTAACAAACACCAGAACTGTTCTAACAAACACTAGAACTGTTCTAACAAACACTAGAACTGTTCTTACAAGCACCAGAACTGTTCTAACACACAACAGACCTGTTCTAACTAACAACATAACTGTTCTAACGAATAACAGAACTGTTCTAACAAACACCAGAACTGTTCTAACAAACAATAGAACTGTTCTTACAAACAAGAGAACTGTTCTAACAAACAACGGAACTGTTCTATCAAACACCAAACTGTTCTATCAAACACCAAACTGTTCTATCAAACACCAGAACTGTTCTAATCAACAGCAGAACTGTTCTTACAAACAGCAGAACTGTTCTAACAAACACCAGAACTGTTCTAGCAAACAACAGAACTGTTATAATTAACAGCAGAACTGTTCTAACAAACACCAGAACTGTTCTAGCAAACAACAGAACTGTTATAATCAACAGCAGAACTGTTCTTACGAACACCAGAACTGTTCTTACCAACACCAAAACTTATCAAACAAACGCCAGAACTGTTCTAACAAACAACAGAAATGTTCTAACAAACACCAGAACTGTTCTAACAAACACCAGAACTGTTCTTACGAACACATGAACTGTTCTTACGAACACCAGAACTGTTCTTAAAAACTCCAGAACTGTTGTGACAGGAGAACTGTTCTATCAAATACCAGAACTGTTGTAACAAATAACAAAACTGTTCTAACAAACAACAGAAGTGTTCTAACAAACACTAGAACTGTTATAACAAACTCCAGAACTGTTCTAACAACAGAACTGTTCTAACAGACAACAGAACTGTTCTAACAAACGAACAAAACTGTTCAAAGAAACATCAGAACTGTTCTAGCAAATACCAGAACTGTTCTTATAAACACCAGATCTGTTCTAGCACCTGAACTGTTCTTATAAACACTAGAACTATTTTATAAAAAACAGAACTGTTCTAGCAAACAACAGAACTGTTCTTATCAACAGATAAGATAAGATAAGATAAGTTTTTCTTCGTATTTTTAACCCCGGAGGGTTAGCCACCCAGGATAACCCAAGAAAGTCAGTGCGTCATCGAGGACTGTCTGTCTTATTTCCATTGGGGTCCTTAATCTTGTCCCCCAGGATGCGACCCACACCAGTCGACTAACACCCAGGTACCTATTTGCTGCTAGGTGAACATGACAACAGGTGTAAGAAAACGCGTCGAAATGTTTTCACCCCGCCGGGAATCGAACCCGGGCCCTCCGTGTGTGAAGCGAGAGCTTTAGCCACCAGGCCACCGGGGCATCAGAACTGTTCTAACAAACACAAGAACTGTTCTAACAAACAACAGAACTGTTCTTATAAACACCACCATCACAAACAGAAACATAATTCCCAATAACATAACTATATACCAAGAAGACTACAAAAACAGCATTGACACCATCACAAAACACCACCATACACCACAAACCCCATCACAAACACCACTATAAGCACCACAACAAACACCATCACAAACACAACCACAAACATCATCGCAAACACTAACACAAACACCACTATAAACACCACAACAAACACATCCACAAACACCATCACAAACACAACCACAAACACCACCCAGTAACAGCTAGACCACAAACACTCATCAGTACATACACGTCAAACGACTTAATTAGGAAATTCCGAAGTTGGCCACCTCAGTATTCATAGATTCTGGCGCAGTTATGAATATGCAACTGGTCGGCCGTTACTGTATCTTGCACACTCGTGCAAGCGTGCTTGCAAGTAGGCGTTTTGTGTGTGTCGGGAAAGTGCTACCTCTTTCGAGAGGCGGGAAACAGGCACACGAGGGCACAGTTGGAAATTGAAAACACAAGGAGTTACAAGGATGTCAGGAATTATTTCTTCATCATCAGAGAGGAAGGGAAGTGGAATGACCATATATATAATGTTAGCGAGCTAGGAGATAGTGGAAACGACCATTTTAAGAGACAGGGCCAGGAGCTGTGACTCGATCAATGCAAACACTATAAAGAAAATACAAAATAGGTTCAAACACACACACACCCACACACACACACACACACACACACACACACACACACACACACACACACACGCGCCGGTGACGAGCGGGGTTCCACAGGGGTCAGTCCTGGGACCAGTGCTGTTTCTGGTATTTGTGAACGACATGACGGAAGGAATAGACTCCGAAGTGTCCCTGTTTGCAGATGATGTGAAGTTGATGAGAAGAATTCAATCGGACGAGGACCAGACAGAACTACAAAGGGATCTGGACAGCCTGCAAGCCTGGTCCAGCAACTGGCTCCTGGAGTTCAACCCCACCAAGTGCAAAGTCATGAAGATTGGGGAAGGGCAAAGAAGACCGCAGACGGAGTACAGCCTAGGGGGCCAGAGACTGCAAACCTCAATCAAGGAAAAAGATCTTGGGGTGAGTATAACACCAGACACATCTCCTGAGGCGCACATCAACCAAATAACTGCTGCAGCATATGGGCGCCTAGCAAACCTAAGAACAGCATTCCGACATCTTAATAAAGAATCGTTCAGGACCCTGTACACTGTGTACGTTAGGCCCATATTGGAGTATGCAGCACCAGTTTGGAACCCACACCTAGCCAGCATGTGAAGAAGCTCGAGAAAGTGCAAAGGTTTGCAACAAGACTAGTCCCGGAGCTAAGGGGTATGTCCTACGAGGGAGGTTAAGGGAAATCGACCTGACGACACTGGAGGACAGGAGAGATAGGGGAGACATGATAACAACATATAAGATACTGAGAGGAATTGACAAAGTGGACAGAGACAGAATGTTCCAGAGATGGGACACAACAACAAGGGGACACAGATGGAAGTTGAAGACTCAGATGAATCACAGAGATGTTAGGAAGTATTTCTTCAGTCACAGAGTTGTCGGAAGTGGAATAGTTTAGGAAGCGATGTAGTGGAGGCAGGCTCTATACATAGCTTTAAGCAGAGGTATGATAAAGCTCATGGCGCAGGGAGAGTGACCCAGTAGCGGCCAGTGAAGAGGCGGGGCCAGGAGCTTTGACTCGACCCCTGCAACCACAACTAGGTGAGTACAACTAGGTGAGTACACACACACACACACACACACACACACACACACACACGCAATTCTACATCAGTGGCGATGGAGTGAAGATGAGGAATGAACAGTAGGTTATATAGCTTGATGATAGCATGTAAATGAGCTTCACGGGTGACAAGGCTTTGAACTCTGTCTAGCTGTGTTGTGGTCTGGTAGTGTTGTGGTCTGGTTGTGTTGTGGTCTGGTTGTGTTGTGGTCTGGTTGTGTTGTGGTCTGGTAGTGTTGTGGTCTGGTTGTGTTGTGGTCTGGTTGTGTTGTGGTCTGGTTGTGTTGTGGTCTGGTAGTGTTGTGGTCTGGTTGTGTTGTGGTCTGGTTGTGTTGTGGTCTGGTAGTGTTGTGGTCTGGTAGTGCTGTGGTCTGGTAGTGTTGTTGTCTGGTAGTGTTGTGGTCTAGTTGTGTTGTGGTCTGGTTGTGTTGTGGTCTGGTTGTGTTGTGGTCTGGTTGTGTTGTGGTCTGGTAGTGTTGTGGTCTGGTTGTGTTATGGTCTGGTTGTGTTGTGGTCTGGTAGTGTTGTGGTCTGGTTGTGTTGTGGTCTGGTAGTGTTGTGGTCTGGTAGTGCTGTGGTCTGGTAGTGTTGTGGTCTGGTAGTGTTGTGGTCTGGTTGTGTTGTGGTCTGGTTGTGTTGTGGTCTGGTAGTGTTGTGGTCTGGTTGTGTTGTGGTCTGGTAGTGTTGTGGTCTGGTTGTGTTGTGGTCTGGTAGTGTTGTGGTCTGGTAGTGTTGTGGTATGGTTGTGTTGTGGTCTGGTTGTGTTGTGGTCTGGTAGTGTTGTGGTCTGGTTGTGTTGTGGTCTGGTAGTGTTGTGGTCTGGTTGTGTTGTGGTCTGGTAGTGTTGTGGTCTGGTAGTGTTGTGATCTGGTAGTGTTGTGGTCTGGTAGTGTTGTGGTCTGGTAGTGTTGTGGTCTGGTAGTGTTGTGGTCTGGTAGTGTTGTGGTCTGGTAGTGTTGTGGTCTGGTAGTGTGGAGGACTGGTAGTGCTGTGGTCTGGTAGTGTGCAGGACTGGTAGTGCTGTGGTCTGTTTGTGTTGTGATCTGGTAGTGTGGTGGTCTGGTAGTGTGGTGGTCTGGTAGTGTGGTGGTCTGGTAGTGTTGTGGTCTGGTAGTGTGGTGGTCTGGTAGTGTTGTGGTCTGGTAGTGTGTTGGTCTGGTAGTGTGGGATCTGGTAGTGTGTGGTCTGGTAGTGTTGGCTGGTAGTGTTGTGGTCTGTGTTGTGTTGTGATCTGGTAGTGTGGTGGTCTGGTAGTGTGGTGGTCTGGTAGTGTTGTGGTCTGGTAGTGTGTTGGTCTGGTAGTGTGGAGGACTGGTAGTGCTGTGGTCTGGTAGTGTGGAGGACTGGTAGTGCTGTGGTCTGGTAGTGTGCTGGACTGGTAGTGCTGTGGTCTGGTAGTGTGCAGGAATGGTAGTGCTGTGGTCTGTTTGTGTTGTGATCTGGTAGTGTGGTGGTCTGGTAGTGTGGTGGTCTGGTAGTGTTGTGGTCTGGTAGTGTGTTGGTCTGGTATGTGCTGGTAGGTTGGTCTGGTAGTGTGTGGCTGGTAGTGCTGTAGTCGGAGTGTCTGTGTCTGGCTAGTGCGTGGTCTTAGTGTGCAGGACTGGTAGTGCTGTGGTCATGTGTGTTGTGATCTGTAGTGTGTGGTCTGGTAGTGTGGTGGTCTGGTAGTGTGGTGGTCTGGTAGTGTTGTGGTCTGGTAGTGTTGTAGTCTGGTGTGTTGTGGTCGGCAGTGTGGGTGTAGTGGAGTGTGTCTGGTAGTGTGTGGTCTGGTAGTGTTGTGGTCTGGTAGTGTGTGGTACTGGCAGTGTGGTGGTCTGGCAGTGTTGGTCTGGTAGTGTGTGGTCTGGTAGTGCTGTGGTCTGGTAGTGTGATCTGGTAGTGCTGTGGTCTGGTAGTGTGGTGTTGGTAGTGTTGTGGTCTGGTAGTGTGGTGGTTGGTGGTGTGTGTGGTCTAGGTAGTGCTTGTGTCTGGTCATGTGTAGTCTGGTGGTTGTGGTCTGGCAGTGTGGTGGTGTGGTAGTGTTGTGGTCTGGTAGTGTGTTGGTCTGGTAATGCTGTGGATTGGTTGTGTTGTGGTCTGGCAGTGTTATGATCTTATTGTGTTCTGGTCTGTTTGTGTTGTGATCTGGTAGTGTGGTGGTCTGGTAGTGTTGTGGTCTGTTTGTGTTGTGATCTGGTAGTGTTGTGGTCTGTTTGTGTGGTGGTCTGGTAATGTGGTGGTCTGGTAGTGTGGTGGTCCGATGGTGTTGTGATCTATTAGTGTTGTGGTCTGGTAGTGTTGTGGTCTGCTAGTGTTGTGGTCTGGTAGTGTTGTGGTCTGGTAGTGTGGTGCTCTGGTAGTGTTGTGGTCTGGTGGTGTTGTGATCTAGTAGTGTGGTGGTCTGGTAGTGTTGTGGTCTGGTAGTGTTGTGGTCTGGTAGTGTTGTGGTCTGGTAGTGTGGTGGTCTGGTAGTGTGGTGGTCTGGTAGTGTTGTGGTCTGGTAGTGTTATGATCTAGTAGTGTGGTGGTCTGGCAGTGTGGTGGTCTGGTAGTGTTGTGGTCTGGTAGTGTTGTGGTCTGGTAGTGTGGTGGTCTGGTGGTGTTATGATCTAGTATTGTGGTGGTCTGGTGGTGTTGTGATCTAGTAGTGTGGTGGTCTGGTAGTGTTGTTGTCTAGTAGTGTTGTGGTCTGGTAGTGTGGTGGTCTGGTAGTGTGGTGGTATGGTAGTGTGGTGGTCTGGTAGTGTGGTGGTCTGGTAGTGTGGTGGTCTGGTAGTGTGGTGGTCTGGTAGTGTGGTGGTCTAGTAGTGTGGCGGTCTGGTAGTGTGGTGGTGTGGTAGTGTTGTGGTCTGGTAGTGTGGTGGTCTGGTGGTGTTATGATCTAGTATTGTGGTGGTCTGGTAGTGTTGTGGTCTGGTAGTGTTGTGGTCTGGTAGTGTGGTGGTCTGTTAGTGTGGTGGTATGGTAGTGTTGTGGTCTGGTAGTGTGGTGGTCTGTTAGTGTGGTGGTATGGTAGTGTGGTGGTCTGGTAGTGTGGCGGTCTGGTAGTGTGGTGGTGTGGTAGTGTTGTGGTCTGGTAGTGTGGTGGTCTGGTGGTGGTGTGATCTATTAGTGTAGTGGTCTGGTAGTGTGGTGGTCTGGTAGTGTTGTGGTCTGGTAGTGTGGTGGTATGGTAGTGTGGTGGTCTGGTAGTGTAGTGGTCTGGTAGTGTGGTGGTCTGGTGGTGGTGTGATCTAGTAGTGTGGTGGTCTGGTAGTGTGGTGGTGTGGTAGTGTTGTGGTCTGGTAGTGTGGTGGTGTGGTGGTGGTGTGATCTAATAGTGTGGTGGTCTGGTAGTGTGGTGGTCTGGTAGTGTGGTGGTCTGGTAGTGTGGTGGTCTGGTGGTGGTGTGATCTAATAGTGTTGTGGTCTGGTAGTGTGGTGGTCTGGTGGTGGTGTGATCTAATAGTGTGGTGGTCTGGTAGTGTGGTGGTCTGGTAGTGTGGTGGTCTGGTAGTGTGGTGGTCTGGTAGTGTGGTGGTCTGGTGGTGGTGTGATCTAGTAGTGTGGTGGTCTGGTAGTGTGGTGGTGTGGTAGTGTTGTGGTCTGGTAGTGTGGTGGTGTGGTAGTGTGGTGGTGGTGTGTTCTAATAGTGTTGTGGTCTGGTAGTGTGGTGGTCTGGTGGTGGTGTGATCTAATAGTGTGGTGGTGTGGTAGTGTTGTGGTCTGGTAGTGTCGTGGTCTGGTAGTGTGGTGGTCTGGTGGTGGTGTGATCTAGTAGTGTGGTGGTCTGGTAGTGTGGTGGTCTGGTTGTGGTGTGATCTAGTAGTGTGGTGGTCTGGTAGTGTGGTGGTCTGGTGGTGGTGTGATCTAGTAGTGTGGTGGTCTGGTAGTGTGGTGGTCTGGTTGTGGTGTGATCTAGTAGTGTGGTGGTCTGGTAGTGTGGTGGTGTGGTAGTGTTGTGGTCTGGTAGTGTGGTGGTGTGGTAGTGTGGTGGTGTGGTAGTGTTGTGGTCTGGTAGTATCGTGGTCTGGTAGTGTGGTGGTCTGGTGGTGGTGTGATCTAGTAGTGTGGTGGTCTGGTAGTGTGGTGGTCTGGTGGTGGTGTGATCTAATAGTGTGGTGGTCTGGTAGTGTGGTGGTCTGGTAGTGTGGTGGTCTGGTAGTGTGGTGGTCTGGTGGTGGTGTGATCTAGTAGTGTGGTGGTCTGGTAGTGTGGTGGTGTGGTAGTGTTGTGGTCTGGTAGTGTGGTGGTGTGGTAGTGTGGTGGTGTGGTAGTGTTGTGGTCTGGTAGTATCGTGGTCTGGTAGTGTGGTGGTCTGGTGGTGGTGTGATCTAGTAGTGTGGTGGTCTGGTAGTGTGGTGGTCTGGTGGTGGTGTGATCTAGTAGTGTGGTGGTCTGGTAGTGTGGTGGTCTGGTAGTGTGGTGGTGTGGTAGTGTTGTGGTCTGGTAGTGTCGTGGTCTGGTAGTGTGGTGGTCTGGTGGTGTTGTGACGCAACTTGAAACGTTCAAAAACAAGTAATTTATATCAAACAGCACAAGTTATTAATGGCTAATTCTTCTTACGAAGCGGATGAAAAAAAAAATAAGCCTTAGGCTGTGTATTAACACACTGTGTTGAATTTTGTGCAGTAACTAGAGAACGGCTCTTCCGGTCGGCTGTAAACTTTTATTTTTTTTTCTGAGGGCAAGGGAAATGAATTCCTCTTTGGTGGTGGAGGCGGCATTGAACAGGATGATGGGATGGAGGGCGGGGGAAGTCACCCTTTTGCAAAGGGTGACAGTTGTTAACACTTTGGTGTACAGTAAATTATGGTTTGTGGCTGCCGTATATCCCGCTGGTTGAGGGAGATATACAGAGGTTGAGGCAGAGGGTTATGCGTTTTGTTTGGGGTTATGGGAGACACTGGTTAAGGGAGGAGGTTATAATGACTAGGGTCATTCACGGGGGCATGGGATTGATTCCTTTGAAGAGGCGGTTAATGGGGCTATATGTGAGGCAGGAATTTTTAGCTAGGGGTGGCCTCTGTGGGAAGCGGGTGAATGGGGGAGGTGCGGAGGTGGTGGTAGGGTAGGGATCTTATGGTATTCGAGAGACTTTTGCGGCACCTTGTTGTTGTGGATCCAGGGAAAGTACGGGTGGGTAGGTTAGACAGGGTAGGGAGTTGTAGTAGGGTACTGCAAGGTGTTGAGACATACCCCTTGTATACTTGGAGAAGTATTTGGTACTGGCTCAAGAAGCTGAAATTGCCTCCCAGGGTACGGGAAACGGGTTTTCGGTTTTTACATGGCATACTTGCGTAGAGGGCACAACTTTTCGTGATGGGGTTGGTAGGGAATGGTAATTGTAATAGTTGTGGTATGCTAGAGACGGCTTATCACACAGTTTATTTTTGTGAGGAGTTGGCGAGGGTGAGGGAATGGTTTGTGGGAATTATAAGAAGGGTGGGGGGTTATTAAGTTTGAGGATCCTTAGTTTAGATGTTGGGGGTTGCGCAGAGGATGTACGTAGGGCCGTAATGTACTTGGCATTGGATTATATTTTTGTGTCATGGGGCATGAGGGAGGTCAGGGAAGAAGTACGTGTCAGGGCGTTAGCAGCCAGGTTCTATAGAACTGTACGTAGGAATCGAGTTTTGTATGGTCGGGCATGGGAACGGGTCTTTCCAGAGGTGTATAGGTAATTAACGATGGGTATATTATTGATTGGTGGTGGGGGTGCTGGGTAGGAGGGGTTGATCTCACAGGGGGTGTGTGGAAGGTGTGTAAGTCTTTTAGGTATGTATGTGAGTCGCATGAACGGGGAGGGGGTCGGAACTAGGGGCGGGTAGGCTATGGCTGGGGATTTCTTCTGTTTAGTTTGATATGATAGTGTGTGTCGCAGATAAGGGTGGAGGGGTTATTTAGGGGTTTTGAGTTAGGGGAACGGTGGCGGGGGCTTGTCTCGCTGTGTCCTCGGGACAGGATCTATTAGAGCAGTGGTTTTAAACAGATTGGAATATCGAAGATATAATGACACTGTCTTGTCTTAAAATTTTTGTGTTGGCCTGGGGAAGTGTTTAAAAATCGTGTTACATGGTTAATGTTTTTAAAGGATAATTATATTAGTATTTGTCTGTTATGTGGTCATACGAAAAGGTATATCTATCATGTCATACGTATGTCTTATCTTCATTATATTATCCTCCAGGATGATGTATGAGCAGGTACTGAATGTTTTATTTGGACTTTTCATGAGGCCCTGTAGGTGTCTTAATTTCTTTTTCTGTGAATTCTTGGGAGTTTACCCTTACCATTTCATTGTTTTGCTCTGGTTTTTGTGTATTGTATCAGAGGGTTCAATCGAGCATGTAATGATGATGATGTAAAGCGTCTTCATTCTTTATCCTAAGTATCTGATTTAGGGAAAAGGCCTTGGATTGTATGTATTAGGTGGAATTTATGAGTAATCATTGTGTAAAATCATTGTTATATGTAGGTATGTGTAATTAAATTCCCTAAAAGGAAAAAAAAAAAGTTTTGTTTGTGGGTGTGGATGGGTGTGAGTTTGGACCTGGCTAGCTTGTACTACCAGGTCAGTATCCGTACTAATTCCTTAAGTGGAAGTGACCTGACCAGGTGGTCATCTAGATAATTATATGAGTGGGTGGGGTTGGGTGTGAGTTAGTCCTGACTAGCTTGTGCTACTAGGTCAGATGCCGTGCTCCTTCCTTAAGTGAATGTAACCTGACCTGGCTGGGTCGGGGCATTGGCTTAAGCCGTTGGAGATTTGGACCTGACTCGCATGGGCCAGTAGGCCTGCTGCAGTGTTCCTTCTTTCTTATGTTCTTATGTTACTTTTAGTGCTGATGTATTTTCCTCAATTTTTTTTGGCTGTGTTTTAAAATTTCACTGCCTTAATAAGTGATGAATGTCTCTTCTGATAAGAAATAAGTTACAGTTTTTGACTTTATTGAGTTAATCTACGTAAAAAGCTGCATAATGTGTATCTAATAAAACTTTATTGCTTACTTACGCACATTGTTACTTATTTAAACCTCAATAGCTGGTAAATCTTACTTTAAGAAATATTTATATTTATTTTGGTCTATGCTGGTTGCAATTTGCCATTTTTTTTCCACGGAGGAAACTACGAAATTGTAAATACTGATTTTCATGTAATAATTTCTAAGTGCCTCATGCAACTGCCTTCGCCCTTCATCTATGATGACTTGATAATGCTAAGTCTGAGCGGCGTCCAACTAAGGTTAACAACTTAACTGCCTGTTGTATTTTAGGATAGTTGTCCCTTCGAAACAACAAGAGAATGTATAAGTCCTAATTTCCCATTTTTATTGAAAAATAAAATATTGGGATATTAGTGTCCACGTAACAGCTTGTGAAAATCAAACCAATATCGATTCAAATCATCAACGTCAATACTTAACTGCATCACAGACTTATGCAACACTCTGCACTATTGCTCAACCCCAGGGGGCTGGGGTTGGGCAATACTGGGATGCCTCCCTCGGATGGCCCAACAACTGAGATATATCGAGTCGTTAACAGGACTCCGATTAGGGCACTGAGGTGTCCTTAAGATCAACAGATGCTCTCAGAATTAGGTGAAAAAGAGACAATATTAGCAGGTATCCATGCTGGACAAATTATAATAATAATAATAATAATAATAATATTATTATTATTATTATTATTATTACTAAAATTCAGAATATAATAGCAATATTAATAATAATGATGATGATATTAATAACAACAACAACAAGAACAACATCAACCATAACACGAAAATTACACTTAATAAGCAGAATTTAAAAAAAAAAAAAAACAGAAACAAGAAAATACGTAGAAGAAGAAAAAAGGGATGACAATTTTTTTATCATATATGGATTTTAAGAAATCTAAAATCAAATCAAATGAAAGAAACGACACTAACCTGTGTCCTGCCAACAAGTGTGTTCCCTGACAACCTGTGTCCTGCCAACAAGTGTGTTCCCTGCCAACCTGTGTCCTGCCAACAAGTGTGTTCCCTGACAACCTGTGTCCTGCCAGCAATTGTGTTGCCTGCCATTCTGTGTCCTGCCAACAAGTGTGTTCCCTGACAACTTGTGTCCTGATAACAAGTGTGTTCCCTGCCATCCTGTGTCCTGCGAACAAGTGTGTTCCCAGCCAACCTGTGTCCTGCCAACAAGTGTGTTACTGCCATTCTGTGTCCTGCCAACAAGTGTGTTCCCTGCAAACCTGTGTACTGCTAACAAGTGTGTTCCCTGCCATCCTGTGTCCTGCGAACAAGTGTGTTCTCTGCCAACCTGTGACCTACCAACAAGTGTGTTGCCTGCCATTCTGTGACCTGCGAACAAGTGTGTTCCCTGCCAACCTGTGTCCTGCGAACAAGTGTGTTCCCTGCCATCCTGTGACCTGCCAGCAAGTGTGTTGCCTGCCAACCTGTGTCCTGCCAACAAGTGTGTTCCCTGCCAACCTGAGTCCTGCCAACAAGTGTGTTGCCTGCCATTCTGTGACATGCCAACAAGTGTGTTCCCTGCCAACCTGTGTCCTGCCAACAAGTGTGTTCCCTGCCAACCTGTGTCCTGCCAACAAGTGTGTTGCCTGCCATCCTGTGACCTGCCAACAATGTTGCCTGCAATCCTGTGACCTGCCTACAAGTGTGTTGCCTGCAATCCTGTGACTTGCCAACAAGTGTGTTGCCTGCCATCCTGTGACCTGCCATCAAGTGTGTTGCCTGCCAACCTGTGCCTGCTAACAAGTGAGTTCCCTGCCAACTTTTGTCCTGCCAACAAGTGTGTTCCCTGCCTACCTGTGTCCTGCCAACAAGTGTGTTGCCTGCCAATCTGTGATCTACCAACAAGTGTGTTGCCTGCCATCCTGTGGCCTGTCAACAAGTATGTTGCCTGCCATCCTATGACCTGCCAACAAGTGTGTTCCCAGCCATCCTGTGACCTACCAACAAGTGTGTTGCCTGCCATCCTGTGACCTACCAACAAGTGTGTTGCCTGCCATCCTGTGACCTGCCAACAAGTATGTTGCCTGCCATCCTGTGACCTGGTAACACAATTTCTGCGATCCTGTTTTCTCGCCCAACAGAAAATGTGAATTTTTGTTATTGTCTTTGGAATAAAGAACGGCTTTTATTAGTGCTGATAAAGCAGCCATTTTTCTCCCCAGCTGCGTGGTTCTCCCCCTTCCCCTTCCCAAACAGAAGTACCTTTTCCCTTGCCAAGAAAGAACCCCCTCTCTCTCTTTCAAGAAAGAACCTCCAATTTCTTCATCTCATATAGAATCACCTTCATTCTTTCCAGAGAGAACCGCCCTTTCTCTTCTCCAAGAGGACCACTGGTAATAATGTAAGCTTCCGCTAGTGTTGTGTTTAAGATCCATTATCTCCAGCGGCTACGATAAGATCGTTAAGAAACGTCCAAGACAAAGACCAGTGGTTCTTATTCAGGAGGTACCTGTACCTCCTGGGGTACGGAAAAATAAATCTGGGGGTACGAAACTGAACTGTACGAACCGAACTCTTCCATCCAAGGAGCAGAAATGAATATGGTCACTGCCTCTTCACCCAGATATTTCCAATTTCGATAAGTCGGCTCTAGATCGGAATTTCTGCTGATTTTCCTTTATTTGATGAGGTGATACATTATTTGTAAGGGAAATTATCTCCCGGTCGAGGCCTGGATGACCGAGAGGCAACACCGGTCGAGGCCTGGATGACCGAGAGGCAACAGAGTTAGCATTAATGGGGTGAAATCAGAATGGGGTCCCGTTCCAAGTGGTGTACCACTAGGGCCGCTGTTAGCCCCCATGTGCTTCACTGGCTACGTTAGTAACATTAACTTGCTGGTGACACTGAAACAGACCGTCATATTACATCTGATCAGGACGCTGGAAAGCTACAGGATGACCTGGATAGGTTGATGTTGTGGTCGGAGAATGCAGACAAGCGTAAGGTTCTCATCCTAAAAAACTAAAATAGTTATAGCACTTGTGGCATACAAAGAGTATGTTACAATATATTCAGCGTATGTCACACTCCCATATAGGCTGCCTCCCAATCAGCGAACCGGGTTCTAAGGGTTTAACGATCAGTAGGGTACCCGTCGTTAAATCAGTACCTTGGTTCATTGTCCAATCACAGGCAAGCTCGCCAAAGCTGAAGCAACGTGGTTCACTTGAGGGAAACATTGGCAGACTTGCCTACCTGCTGGTTGAGTACGGTGCACTCTCTCTCTGGCTTCTGCTTTGCCATCTGTCACCGTGGTGTACACTTACCATTTCTATCTGTAAATATTGTACATACCTGTATATATCTGGTGAAGGCAAATATAAATTATAGCCTACTGTTGAGTTTTGTTTGCTCCATTTCCCATTACGACCAGGTCTCACAGGCCATTATTACCTGTGGTCTTAATGGCACTTATAAGCTAAATAATGTACATCTTAGTCAAAGTAGATTCAACAAATATTTAGGGGTTCTGGGTAAGAAGAATTTAAAGCAAAGGCAATTGTGAATAAGTGTTCACAATAAAACTGATAGCATTCTTGGCTTCATATGAAAAAGTATAATTGAGATCGTAAAGTTATACTTCAACTTTATATATCTTTGTTGAGGCTTCATTTAGATTATGCTGCTCAGTTTTGGTCTCCATATTACAGAAAGACCATAAACAAAAACGAACTGGAAAAATATATAGAGAAGGACGACTAAGTATTATAAAAATTTCCTACTAAGATAGGGTAAAGGTACTGAAATTTCTCATTCTCTCTCTCTCTCTCTCTCTCTCTCTCTCTCTCTCTCTCTCTCTCTCTCTCTCTCTCTTCTCTCTCTCTCTCTGGAAAGGTGTAGAATTAGGGGAGATATGACTGAAGTGTAAATGGAGAATAGGAATGCATAAAAGGGCTATAAATGCCGTGCTGAAATAGTCTAACCAAAACATGATTCGCAGCAACTGATTCAAGATGGCAGTAAAGTTGTAGATAAGTGTGGAACTCAGCTCCCTGGTCGCCTCACTGCGGCAACAACGTTGAGTAGTTTCTAAATAAAAATTAGACGAATGCATTAGTGGCTGTGCTTGGGTGTGAGTTAGACCTGCCAAGCGTGGATCAGTAGGTCAGCTGTGTTCTTGCGTTAGTTTTCCGTGTTCTTGCGTTAGTCACTGTGTTCTTGCGTTAGTTCCCCGTGTTCTTCATTAGTTCCTGTGTTCTTGCGTTAGTTCCAGTGTTCTTGTGATTCAGTCTTTCCCAGGTTACTGTCACCACGGTAAGGTTTCTGTAGCTCAGGGATGGATACGAAACTCACATGTTTTTAATCTGGATTCAATGGATGATAGTGATACAATGAAGGATGACTTTGTTGAACTGTAATCTAATGAAGGAATCTGAACGGCACTTGAATCAATGGCGGAAGGAAACCTCCCTTGTGCACAACTCAAAACGTTCCCACAGTTAGCAAAAAAAAAAAAAAAAAGGCTTTGGTGGTCCTAGAGCCTTTTGGCACTTTCAGTTTGAGCAAGACACCTCTTCAGCTTAAAAACAAAGGCTAGAAACCGTCTTCTTGATGCAAGTGATTACACGGCTGTGCCTGTTTCTGAAAAAAAAAAAAAAAAAAGAGAGCTTCATTTCATCATCACTAATTAACGTCAACAACAAAAGTATCACTTAAAAATACAAATGGATATTTTCTCTTTATAAGTAAATGCATATAAATTCTTCTTCTTACCTGTGTCATTGATCCGCTTCACGTTGCAACTGCATTTGTTTCTCCTCTGAAAATAAAGAAACCTTAGACAGAACCTAAAGTTTCAAATATTTTTGACAGGGTAAACTAAAAATATATTAAGACAACTGTACGTCTCATTAATAACTATGTAATAACTATGTATAACTATGTCTACCATGTATCACTGTACCATGTCTCAATAAAGTATTATTATTATTATTATTAAGATTAGACTAACTGAATAAGAGCATCAAGACTCCTGTAAGACTAGACTAACTGAAAAGAGCATCAAGACTCCTGCAAGACTAGACTAACTGAATAAGAGCATCAAGACTCCTGCAAGACTAGACTAATTGAATAAGAGTATCAAGACTCCTGCAAGACTAGACTAACTGAATAAGAGTATCAAGACTCCTGCAAGACTAGACTAACTGAATAAGAGCATCAAGACTCTTGCAAGACTAGACTAACTGAATAAGAGCATCAAGACTCCTGTAAGACTAGACTAACTGAATAAGAGCATCAAGACTCTTGCAAGACTAGACTAACTGAATAAGAGCATCAAGACTCCTGCAAGACTAGACTAACTGAATAAGAGAATCAAAACTCCTGCAAGACTAGACTAACTGAATAAGAGCATCAAAACTCCTGCAAGACTAGACTAACTGAATAAGAGTATCAAGACTCCTGCAAGACTAGACTAACTGAATAAGAGCATCAAGACTCTTGCAAGACTAGACTAACTGAATAAGAGCATCAAGACTCCTGTAAGACTAGACTAACTGAATAAGAGCATCAAGACTCTTGCAAGACTAGACTAACTGAATAAGAGAATCAAAACTCCTGCAAGACTAGACTAACTGAATAAGAGCATCAAGACTCCTGTAAGACTAGACAAACTGAATAAGAGCATCAAGACTCCGGCAAGACTAGACTAACTGAATAAGAGAATCAAAACTCCTGCAAGACTAGACTAACTGAATAAGAGCATCAAGACTCCTGTAAGACTAGACTAACTGAATAAGAGCATCAAGACTCCTGCAAGACTAGACAAACTGAATAAGAGCATCAAGACTCCTGTAAGACTAGACTAACTGAATAAGAGCATCAAGACTCTTGCAAGACTAGACTAACTGAATAAGAGCATCAAGACTCCTGCAAGACTAGACTAACTGAATAAGAGCATCAAGACTCCTGCAAGACTAGACTAACTGAATAAGAGCATCAAGACTCCTGTAAGACTAGACTAACTGAATAAGAGCATCAAGACTCTTGCAAGACTAGACTAACTGAATAAGAGCATCAAGACTCCTTCAAGACTAGACTAACTGAATAAGAGCATCAAGACTCCTGTAAGACTAGACTAACTGAATAAGAGCATCAAGATTTCTGCAAGACTAGACTAACTGAATAAGAGCATCAAGACTCCTGCAAGACTAGACTAACTGAATAAGAGCATCAAGACTCCTGTAAGACTAGACTAACTGAATAAGAGCATCAAGACTCCTGTAAGACTAGACTAACTGAATAAGAGCATCAAGACTCCTGCAAGACTAGACTAACTGAATAAGAGCATCAAGACTCCTGTAAGACTAGACTAACTGAATATGGACATCAAGACTCCTGTAAGACTAGACTAACTGAATAAGAGCATCAAGACTCTTGCAAGACTAGACTAACTGAATAAGAGCATCAAGACTCCTGCAAGACTAGACTAACTGAATAAGAGCATCAAGACTCCTGTAAGACTAGACTAACTGAATAAGAGCATCAAGACTCTTGCAAGACTAGACTAACTGAATAAGAGCATCAAGACTCTTGCAAGACTAGACTAACTGAATAAGAGCATCAAGACTCCTGCAAGACTAGACTAACTGAATAAGAGCATCAAGACTCCTGCAAGACTAGACTAACTGAATAAGAGCATCAAGACTCCTGTAAGACTAGACTAACTGAATAAGAGCATCAAGACTCTTGCAAGACTAGACTAACTGAATAAGAGCATCAAGACTCCTGCAAGACTAGACTAACTGAATAAGAGCATCAAGACTCTTGCAAGACTAGACTAACTGAATAAGAGCATCAAGACTCCTGTAAGACTAGACTAACTGAATAAGAGCATCAAGACTCCTGCAAGACTAGACTAACTGAATAAGAGCATCAAGACTCTGCAAGACTAGACTAACTGAATAAGAGCATCAAGACTCCTGCAAGACTAGACTAATGAATAAGAGCATCAAGACTCTTGCAAGACTAGACTAACTGAATAAGAGCATCAAGACTCCTGCAAGACTAGACTAACTGAATAAGAGCATCAAGACTCCTGCAAGACTAGACTAACTGAATAAGAGCATCAAGACTCCTGCAAGACTAGACTAACTGAATAAGAGCATCAAGACTCCTGCAAGACTAGACTAACTGAATAAGAGCATCAAGACTCTTGTAAGACTAGACTAACTGAATAAGAGCATCAAGACTCTTGCAAGACTAGACTAACTGAATAAGAGCATCAAGACTCCTGCAAGACTAGACTAACTGAATAAGAGCATCAAGACTCCTGGGACGAAATTCATAAGGCGTCTAGATATGAAAATGTTGTGTTAATGGGAGATTTTAACTTTAGACAAATTGATTGGAACAATGAGACAGGTAATCTCGAGTCTAGTGACTTTCTTGATACGGTTCAGGATTGTTTTTTATAACAGTTTGTGACAGAACCAACTAGAGGTAGCAACTTGCTTGATTTGGTTCTTGCCAACAAAGAATCACTAATTAATAATCTTGAGGTTAATGAAGAGCTTGGGAAAAGCGATCACAAATCACTTAGCTTAAATATATCATGGAATTACCCAGGTAACTGCAATCAAGTCTCTGTTCCAGACTTTCGTGTTGCCGACTTCATGGGGCTGAGAAATTACCTAGGTGGGCTAAATTGGGATGACCTGACTATGGGTCAGGTAGGTGGTTTTGGTTGTCAATATGACGTTTTTCAGAGCGTAGTTCTAGCTGCCCAGACAACCTTTGTTCCAAGTAGGGAAATTAGATCTAACAAAAATGATCCTAAATGGATGAACAATAGATTAAAACATCTCATTGGTCAAAAGAAAGGCATATATAGGCGTATCAAAAGAGGGAATGGACAGATAAGAAATCAATATTTTCAATTAAAGAGAGAAATAAAAAAAGGAATAAGAAAAGCAAAAAGGGATTATGAGGCTAAGGTCGCAAGGGATTCGAAGACTAACCCAAAAGGGTTCTTTCAGGTATACAGAAGTAAGATTAGGGACAAGATAGGCCCACTTAAGAGTAACTCAGGACAAATCACGGACAGTGATAAGGATATGTGTGAAATTTTCAATACTTACTTCCTCTCAGTTTTTACTCAGGAAGATACTAGCGGAATTCCAGAAATAATAAATTATGTAGAACTGGAAGATAATAGACTATGCTCGATTGGGGTAACTAGTGACATGGTCCTCAGACAAATAGAGAAATTAAAACCTAACAAATCCCCAGGCCCTGATGAACTGTTTGCAAGAGTTTTAAAGGAATGTAAAGAGGAACTTAGCAAACCTTTGGCAAATCTTTTCAATATATCACTACAAACTGGCATAGTGCCAGACAAGTGGAAAAGGGCAAATGTAATACCTATTTACAAGGCAGGTGACAGGTCCTTAGCTTCGAACTATAGACCAATAAGCCTTACCTCCATAGTTGGTAAATTTATAGAATCAATAAATCTGTAGTGGAGGGAAGGCGGGGTAGGGGTCGGCCTAGGAAAGGTTGGAGGGAGGGGGTAAAGGAAGTTTTGTGTGCGAGGGGCTTGGATTTCCAGCAAGCATGTGTGAGCGTATTTGATAGGAGTGAATGGAGGCATATGGTTTTTAATACTTGACGTGCTGTTGGAGTGTGAGCAAAGTAACATTTATGAAGGGATTCAGGGAAACCGGCAGGCCGGACTTGAGTTCTGGAGATGGGAAGTACAGTGCCGGCACTCTGAAGGAGGGGTGTAAATGTTGCAGTTTTATAACTGTAGTGTAAAGCACCCTTCTGGCAAGACAGTGATGGAGTGAATGATGATGAAAGTTTTTCTTTTTCGGGCCACCCTGCCTTGGTGGGAATCGGCCGATGTGTTAATAAAAAATAAAAAAATAATTGCCGAGGCAATTCGTAGCCATCTTGAAAAGCATAAATTGATTAATGAATCTCAACACGGTTTTACTAAGGGGCGTTCCTGTCTTACGAATTTACTAACTTTTTTCACTATTGTGTTTGAGGAGGTAGATCATGGTAATGAATATGATATTGTGTATATGGACTTCAGTAAGGCTTTCGATAAAGTTCCCCATCAGAGGCTACTGAGGAAACTTAAGGCACACGGAATAGCAGGAGAAATTTTTTCCTGGGTAGAGGCATGGTTGACAAATAGGCGGCAGAGAGTTTGCATAAATGGAGAGAAATCAGAATGGGGGCGCGTCTCAAGCGGTGTTCCACAGGGGTCAGTTTTGGGCCCCCTGTTGTTTACAATTTACATAAACGACATAGATGAGGGAATAAATAGTAACATAAGTAAATTTGCTGATGACACCAAAATAGGTCGTCCAATTCATTCAAATGAGGACATTAGAGCACTCCAGGATGATTTGAATAGACTGATGCAGTGGTCGGAGAAGTGGCAGATGCAGTTTAATGTAAACAAATGCAAAGTTCTAAATGTTGGGCAGGACAATAACCATGCCACATATAAGCTGAATAATGTAGATCTTATTACTTGTGATTGCGAGAAGGATTTAGGAGTTCTGGTTAGTAGTAATCTGAAGCCAAGACAACAGTGCATAAGTGTTCGCAATAAAGCTAACAGAATCCTTGGCTTCATATCAAGAAGTATAAATAATAGAAGTCCTCAGGTTGTTCTACAACTCTATATATCTTTGGTTAGGCCTCATTTAGATTATGCTGCACAGTTCTGGT